>SGJC01000506.1:0-13860 GCA_009887335.1 Henneguya salminicola
ATAAGGCAAGATTGTGCGACATAAAAATTTTTTATACGTGATTCGAAGCGCAATTAAATTACACCGACATTGATGCGCGCGCACTGATCACCAAGTGAAATAATGCCCTTTTTTCTACTATTCTTAAGGTTGGCCAAATTAAAATTACCAAAAAATCCATGCGCTTACATCCAAACGGTTAAATAGGCCTTAAAATTCCTTAAATTCGATAAACGGGAGGCAAGACTCCTAAATATGAGGATTGCAAAAACGCGATGTGCAGATATGGATAAAAATACGCAAGAGAATTTTATTTTTGCATATTACTCGGCGATATCCAAGTTTAGGTATCTACAGACAAAATATTATCCTAAACTCGTTAAAACGGAAAAATTAAAATTAGCCTTAGGACCATTAAACTTTAATATTGCCGAAAAATTCTAGCTGAATTTTCAAAATAATTTTGAAACATAACACGCATGCGTTCATTCTTTTCAGTTTTTTTAACCTGTACCAATAATTGTCGGCATATATTCAAAATAACTTTAATTCTTTAAAATATAGTTAAAAAAAGATTTGGAAATGTGATTTGTACTATCTCGATACAGATGGCTATTTTACGATCAGTCTCGTTGATTTACGCTTTTTAAAGTTTACCACCTTGCATAAAATCCTTATTTTTAAAATACCTACTTGTTATCAAATATTTTTATTTTTATTTTAAATTATAAATTTTTAATTGAATCTGATCGCACATGCGCTAAAGTTATGGCTTCACCTCAAGATACTAATATGCACAATCTTTCACCACATTATAATGATGAGTGGGAAGAAAAATCTTCATCAGACGAAAAATTTATCGATGATAATGATATTCACTTTAACGACACTCAGAGCATTCCAGATGATTGTTTTATAAATGACATCGAAAAAATATTTGACAATTTTTCTGATAATTTTAACCGCGAAGAATTTTTAAATTATGATCAAACAACTCAACTATGTTATGAATCTGAGCATCGTAATTTAATAAATTATTTATCAAGTAAATATCAGAAAAGTTATTTTTTAGCTGGAGATCAAAACTTTTTGGAAAATATTGAAATCCGTTTTGATATATTGCCTGGAATGCAACCAAATCTCGGTGAATCTAATTTTGAATTACGCACCAAACTCTATAATATTATGATCGAATTTCGAAAACTTTTAATGAATTTACAAAAAAATAAAGATATACATGGTTACAAAAATAATATAATTATGAGAAAACGTGGACTCCTTTATTCGATTTCCTTATTTTTATCCTTATAAAATGAAAGGAAAACGAAGATCGCGCAAAAATAGATTTATCACAAAGCGCATGTCAAAAATTCATACCAAAGTTGCTGATGGCTTTACAAAAGAGGCTATTCAACTATGCCTTGAATATATTAATGATGGTTTATAATCATTATATATTTACTAAGAACCATCAAACCCAGAGGTGATTAAACTTCTTTCATTTTTGTACGGAGAAATAGGAGATATTGAGCAGAGTTTAAAGGTATTCACACATGCGAAAATTAGTTTGCTTTTTCTTCAGCTGTTTTATCAAAGAAAGATCCACTCCAGTGGCATTTTTTAGGTTTGGCATTTATACAAAGCGGTCAAGAGGATCGTGGTTTAGAATGCCTTGAAAAGGGTTAATATAATTACATAAAAATCGTAGCTTTTCACACATATCCTAAATACATACCAACAATATGGGAGGCTGCGTGTAGACTATATATTAAAAAACAATATTTAAAACAAATGTATGTACTGGTATGTTTTTTCAAGGTAAGAAGCTAAAATAACGCCAAAGTATGCGATAAGTAATTTTATAACTGAACACATATCGATTTTTAAATCCATTTTAGACGTATAATTCGTTTACCTTGAAATAAGCTATTGTTTGAATATCCATATTGGAAGCGACTTTCTCAAGATATATGGATTTTTATTCTTAATATCAGACCAATTTTTGAAACCGACAGTTGTTTTCGTTTTTTTCTACCCTATAGTTTTTTTGACATATTGTGATTTGATGACTAAGGAGAGAAATTACCTTGATCTCTTTCGCGTTCTTTTAATTCAGTCAATTTTTAGAATATGGTTAAATTGTTAGATTTTCCCGATAATTTTTTGATTGAGATAAACAATGTTGATCTCATTAACCAAGATGTTCTTTGTGAATTTTTGAAACCAATCAATCATTTTCCTGTAAAGACTATTGTCCAATTTACTGTTGCGTTAATTTATTCATATCCCAATGCTCCTTTTGTTCCTTTCATGTTAAATTATTTGGGAACATTGCAATTTACCAAAATATATTTTAAAGATTTGATAAATGCTTTGAACGACAAGGGTTTTTGTTGTATTGGTCATTCATAGACATGATGCATTTAATAGTAAATTCAACAATTTTATCAACCGAATTATTATGCGAAGATGTGATATTATCTATTAAATAATTTAGGATTTAATTCGACTTCGTTTTATTAAATATTATATTCTAAAAAAAGCATGGTTCGAGGCGGTCAATATTTGCACGTATTTATATCATAAACCAAATCGATTTTTTTATCATCTTCTTTCATCATTTATTTATTACATTGTTGAAGATTACGATTCTGTAATACCGTATTTAATTTGTAAATTTTTGTTCCATAATTCAGTATATTTCGACGATTTTATTCTTGAGAACACTTTTTCCTCCTATGTTTTAGAAGTATATTCAATAATTTATTTTTAGATTATTAAATTAATTATCGATACAAATAAATCCATGATAGATATTAAAAAAAACTTGAATTACGCACCCTATTTTATTATTTCTCTTATTATTTGTATGCCTTTAACTGGTTTGTAAATTTGAAGTTAAAATATAGATTTGCAAAATCTTGTAGATATTAGTGAGACTGAGATAATAGAATGCTTGAGACATGTTTATTTTTATTAGTTATGATTAAGATGGTTAAATGTTTTACACAAACATCGTCAAGACACGTCCATAATCTTGTGAAATCAGTTGAAATTATTTCCAAACAATATGCTTCAGAAAATGCGTTTTATGAAAATCTTTCACTTAATTTGAACTTTTTTCATATTTTTAGTTCATTCATTACGAATTCTTATGATAATGCATATTCCTGTATTCAAGATATTGTCAATAATCATATGGATCTAGATATGCTTAAAAAAAATTCATTTTGGAATTTACTTTCTTACATTTTATCTAACTGTTCTGTATTTAATAATTACTGATGAGTCTAGGATTCAATCGATCGTAGACGAATCTATAGATTTTTAAAAGGGTTAAAGACTGTAAAGGCTCCTCAATTATATTTAATATTGAGTTACATGTCTAGAGCGATGCCCAAAAGTCAAGTGTGTATAAAAAATAGTTTCAAAGCTTGCACTATCTCAGAAAATGTACCGCCATTGCCATATCTTGTTCATGCAGTCAATTTGCTTAATTTTTCTTTATCAAAAAATCTTAAAAACGATTGTTTGGCTTCGGCTGCGTTGCAAGTAAATCAAATAATATATATACAGGGATTTATATTCATAATGACATATTTTTACAAAAATGGAGGAATGACTTCAATGGAAGCTTGTTACAACGTTGGTCGATTTTTTCATGGTTATGGTATTTTTTATTCAAGATATAACAATTAGGTATGTCTACCTACGCAGTTACTTTTTATCGGGCATGTCTTAATCTTTCAAATCAAACAATGACATCAAAACCAAATGATTTATTTAGAGAAGCTGCGCATAATCTAGCTCTTATATATGATGCAAGTGGAAATAGAGATTTAGCAAACAATATTCTAAAAATGTATTTAACTATTTAATAGTTTATTTTGTGTTATAAATTCATAAGCTTGAGATAGGAGGTCGCTTTTAAATGTGGGAATATATCTATAAGATGGGAAATAATTAATATCAATAATATAATAATTTGACGATTTAGTATCCCTAATAACATCTATACCCAGAAGTTGACAATTCGTTACTTTTTGTATAGCTACAGCGATTTTATTAAATATTTTATATTCAGTATTATTTTGTGGTTTTTTATTGTCATAACATAATTTTGGCTCCTATTAATTATATGTAAATGATTGGACTTGTTTGGTATCGTTGATATGCGATTTAAGTTCAGTTTGATCCATTTTGTGAATTTGGTTAAAAATATTTGTCTCGAATTGTATACATGTGTCATTGTTTGAGGATGGATCGATGTTATTAAATGAGGATCGTTTGACCACATACCAAAATTTGAACAGTGTATAAAGTTTAAATAAAATTCCGTTATGGTTTATAAATTTCTCAAAAACACAATTATTATAAGTTTTTTCATTTTTTTTGAAGGCTTTTATGCTTGGAATAATTGTCATTTCATATCTTCATAATTAAGCACACAATAATCTTGCTTACCTTTGGTCAGAAGATTGAGCAGGTAAAGGTTTAATAATTATAGGAAATTCAATCGATTTTTCAGTTAAGATTTTTAATAGCTCAGACGTTTTTGTTGAATTTATAATTGTCAAATTTGCTGGGCTTTGAATAGTAGAATCCCCTATTTTTTCAATGGCTTGTTCTCTAATTAAAATGGAACTATTTCTATTTTGAAATAAAATTGATAAATCTATTGGATCAATTATTAAACTTTTTGAGTTGTTTAAACACTCATGTAATTGGTTGGAAAAAAATTGATCGTTTTGTAAATCCCTGTTTCCAATTTCAGATTTAATATAATCGCTAATCTAAATTTAAAATTTTCATCGATTGAAATGGAAATGTCAAGAAAAAAAGTAAAAAGTGTTATTGTCTATACTCCCTCCTATTTTTAACTTTTATATCCACTATATCTTAAATTTGTCATTTTGATAGGATTGAGGCTAGAAAAATCTTCCCTACAATTTTCAGCAATTTAAAAATATTTATAAGTTGGACTTTAAGGATAGTGTCTATTGTAATAGAAAAAATCCTTCAGTATTGAACTGTACTGGGTTACTTGACAATAAGTGACGCTGATGTTTGTAAACTAATGTAACAGAGAATTGCACCTTATGGAGAGAGGACTGTGTTTATTTCTATGGGTACAAATATCTTTTCAGCCAGGGTATAATTCCTATCATATTTGGGTTCGCTCAAATGTTGTTTAGTGTTAAAAAACCTAGCAATAAATATATTTGGACTTTTTACAAACTGTGAAAAGCAATAAAAGACTCCTTTTTAACAATCATCTATTTTATCCCTTTTAACTGGGTTAAAATGGTTAGTCTACAAAAATTGTAAATTATCAAAATAAAATAGGGATGAAGGGAGCTGTGTTGTTTCTTGTTGTCTAAAAATATTCAAAAAGAGTTATTGACTGTTTCAAAACATCATAAAAATAAAATAATTTTGGAAAATAGGGAAAGGTTACCACAGTTTTATATAAACAGAATAATAATTACTCCTTCTCACTTGAAATCTGGAATACATTTCGAAAAAACGACTGATTCTAAATTTTCATAAGAAAATGATTTTTTTCTGAATACGAATATAAATAGCTGTTTTTTTTATATGATTAGGAGGCAGGGTATAAATTGTAGATGACTGTTGTTTTAATGGCAATTGTAATATTGTCAAAAAGGGATACAAATTTTCTTACGCCTGTTATTTATTAAATAAAGCAATTCTAAATATCGAAAACACTTCTTTCCCAACAAGAAACAACAGCACGAAGCAATTCATTGACAAACGGGGGAATGACATCTGAAATTTTTGCTGAAATATACCAAAAATAGGAATAAGTTAAGCTGGCATACGATACTGGAATTGAGAAGTAAATTTAAAGTTCCCTGGTCAACTGTTTCAAGAATTTGACAAAAAACGAAAAAAAAACAGTCAAAACCGCAAAAATTATACAGAAAATAGGAAAATAGTTAAAAATGTTGCTCTCAAACGTTGAGGTGAAAATCGTAGTTTATCCTTTGCAATTAATGCGCCTAAATTCCCACTTGTTCGAAGACATATGGAAGGCAACCATTTAAGGAGAACATAATCAACGATGAAACCAATACTGCAGATCAAAACAAATAGGGCCGTTTACAATTTTGTTTATAAATGGTAAAACCTAATTGATATTTTGAATATCTGTATAATACGTGCATAAAGATGAAGATTTGCCCGAGCGAACGTGCAGAAGTAAACGACTCCTTACTAAAGCTATGTCTATGGCTGCAGAAGCCAGATCTCCATACGATGCAGTCAAAACACCTTACTTTGACGGAAAAATAGGCATATGGCCTTTTATTTATACCGAGCCTGATCAACGCGAGAGCAAAACTCGGACAAAACAAACGCAAGTCACATAAAATTTCGAATGTAAAAAATTTTTTGCCATCTTAAAAAGTAAATTAATAATTGTATATAAAAATAAGCCTGTCTTTTTTCAACAGGATAACGCCATACCACACTATAAAAAAAGTATGTAAATTTATTGGCCGCATGATCAAAAGATTGTTGGTGCATTCAAATGAAGCTTCACCCCCCCCTCCAAATAATAGTCCAGACCTAAACTTTTTAGATGTTGATTTTTTCAATTAAATCAAATAGTTACAAAATCAAATTACCTCTTAAGATATTGAGGAACTGATTGAATGTGAAGATAGAACCTTCAATCCGCCAAATATAAATAACCGAACAACGTGTTTTTAACTTTAACAAGTTGCACCGAATCAGTTATGCGGACAAAAGGTGGAAAGAGTTACGCTATTCCACACATTATGAAAAAAATTTCGGCATCAAGAGAGACTGCCGGTATCTCTTATGTGTACTAGAGAGGTATTTAACCTGGCGCGGTAAAATATATCAAATCCCAAACTAGATTAATCAGTAAAATCGAAAATATTTTTATTAAATGCTGAATCGTTTTAATTTCCAGCAAAATAAAATATTATAAATTCAACTCGAGAGGTTTGTATACCATAATTTAGCCCAAATGTAAAACTTGTTATGTATTCCATATTCTGGGGCAGAGAGTCTTTCTTTTTTTTTGCCTACGCATCAGCTTATGCTTTTTTAGACGATTAACAACAAGATAATGGCGTAATAATAAAATTTTTATTTCTGTTTAAAATAAATAATAAAGACTTTAAATAACTGTTATGCACTTTAAAATCTTAAATACATACTAAAAGTTAGGCATGCTTTTAAATAAAAATCTAATGCAGCAGTGTTTCTTTAAAAAAATGTAGCAATCAGCGAAGAAAAAATTTTCTTGTGAGATATTTTAATTTGAAGGATTTAAATTATCAGATTCTTTCAGGTGGCAATCCTCTTTCAAATTAGTAAAAATGTGAATGATTTTTTCATTTGAGGGCCGTTGAACAACTTTCTCAAAACAAATTTGCTCCGTGTTATCTCCACGATCTTTATTGATAACAATAAGGTGAAAAAATGAATTTTTGAATTTCTCTTTGAGTTGATTGAAGACACTGAAAGATCTTCTGTATTTATGTCTGTAAAAGATTATTTCAAGAAAGCATGAACTCAATAAAGCCAAAACTGTATTTTCATATATTTTAATCTGGAATCGGATGATAAAATAAAATAAAATAATTATGAGTTCAAATTTAAATTTCTTAAAAAATATAAATTAAAAATTACATTTTTAGATGAAAGCAAAGTAAAATAAAAGTAAGTTTACTCACTTTAGTTATTTACCAACGCGACCTTAGCATATGGTAAAAAAAAGCATGGCTTAGGTAATGCCAATACAGATGACTAGCTCACATAAAAAATAAAGCCCTCATAATACCTCATACATAAGAAGTAGCAGGGAATGCTGCAAATAAGATAAGAATGGGATATATTAAGTCAACGGTGTATGTGTGTACTCATACGTTAAATATTTCTATGACACGCCTGCTTTCAATGTGTTGTGTTTTTTAGACACATCCTTAAAAAAATCATAAAATAATTTAATCTAAATTCTCAAGTAAAAGACAAGCATGGGCAGTGAATATGTTAAAATATCTACTGTTAATCCTTTTAATTTATGGAGCTGCATGCTTTTATTGAATATTGCAAGTCGGTGGTAATCCAACAACTTTATTTTGGTTGTAGGCAGTTATGAGCTACCAACCGCAATAAAGTAGAAGTAAAATACCGTGATTAAGTTCGGATCCTACAGATCAAGCTTTTAATTAACATAATTGATAATGATGAGGAAGAGGAAGAGATACCACTGCGAGGCAATACTACAGGGCTACGGCTCAATAGATGTAAAAAAAAAGTAGGCTGAGATTTAGGGAGTGAGACCCCTATAAAACTTCCAATTTCTTGACAACTATCTACAAATCACTGGGATACCGCGAAACTCATCTTAAAAACAACTAGAAAGATCCTGACCCTGCAGTAAAAAAGAAAGGAAAAAATATATTGGAAAAAAATGGCATAAAAATGTTGATTGGGATAAAAATGATGTAATGTTGCCGTCTTCAAAGATATTCTGAAGAGATGGATGACAAAATAAAATTATATTTTTTTAACAAATTTTTCAAAGTTTAAAATATGTTAAGGCTTTTATTGAAATAAATTTAATGGTAAAAGTTTTTATCTATGATATTCTATCTCAGGGTTTATAAGCATACCGCCCGTGCGCTCTAATCCAGCCTATGAAAAAAAAGTTTTCTCTTAATTAGAAATTATTTTTTCAAAATTATATTTTTTTTATAATTTTATGACTTAATAATAAAAATTTACAAAATAAATCACGTGTAATTACTAAATTGAATGCTCCACATTATTTTGGAGTTAAATTACAAAAGTTTTCATTCTGTGTCTATTGTCAGGAGACAACACATCTTTTAAGATGTCTCGAGACATAAAGTAGAAAGTCAACTTTGGTCAATCTCAAATTAGTCTATACTATTGTGTCCCCATATTTTTTTACTGATAATATTAAATATCTAAAATTCCTTTTAATAAAAGTGCCTTCAAAAGTTCTTTTAAGTTGGCTGATAATATTACGCCCTTTTGCTTTAGAGCCCATTTAATATGAAATTCAAAACATCAAAAGTTTATAATTTACGGACTCACATGCCTCGGCGAGGTTTTAATGGATGGTATAATTGGACCATTCAACAAGAAATCCGTGAATTTAACACGTTGCATGACATAATACTTTAGTAATCCTATTCTTTTTATGAAAGATTATTTAAATTCTTTTAAAATAAGGTTAATAATTTTAACTTAAAAAGACAAGGTTTTAAAGAAAAAAAGTGAAAACTAATATATAACTGGCGTTGCCCTGCAGAATTTTACATGACATCACACGGTGAAAATTAATGGCGACGTAAATTAAGATTTTGATATAAATCCAACTATATTTGTTTCAGTTACAATGTAAGATAAAAAAGTAATATTTTTTTATTAACTAACCGATATTTTATATATAACTGTCAATCTCACTTATGCGCTTAGATAAATTTGATAATATATGTATGGATTTATGATATATTATGAAGGAGATATAAAACTTCGGTTTGTCTCGAAGCGCTTTATAGTATTTTCTTTTGAAATTTTAGTAAAATAATGACGTGTTCGTGGTGCGGTATGTGTTAGAAGGAGGATTGATAAAAAAAACTGTTATTCATCACATTTATCGTGTATAGGTTTGATTTGTTATAAGTTGATATTATATTTTAATAGTAATTTATGTTTTTAAAACGAGGGCTTAAATTGTTTCTTTTATTGCCATTAATCATAAATTAAAGTTTTTATTAGCAAATATTTATAGTCCTAGTCATAACTTTAGGTCTGGATCTTAGCTGTTTTCCACCATCTGCATAATATTTCTAAATTTTGGATAAGCTTCATTTTCATTATGATTTATAAAACTTTAGCTCTGTTCACACTTCTGTGGTATTTTCCGTATTCTTGCATTCCGTTAAAGGCAACTTACATATAAAAAATAATAATTTAATAAATGTGTATACATTTGAGTATTGCAAGAAAAAAGGTGTATCGGGATCCACCAGCGACCAAAAATAAGATTTGGTTTTGCGGTTTTTCCTTTTTTTTCAAAAAAAACCAGACTGAGCCAAATCTTCGGACAACGATATATTTTGGCTCAAACAACAGGTTTTAGGCTGTCTCTACGATTACCTCCTCTGCTCTATTTTTTTCAATAAGCGTTAATGGATGAACCATTATAATATCCCTGTAATTATTTAAAAGATCATTGAACACCTTATAAATTAGTAATTATTTAATATTACTCTTCTATAAACATATTATTGAAAGGCGTCTTGAGAAGGAGCGTACTTTCTTGCCCATAAATAATAAAAATATTGTCTTTGAATGACAATCATCACCCTTGGAGCCGTGAACTATTAGTACGGTTACGCTTGGATATGCAAAAATTTCAATAATAAAGAAAGCCTAAATTTAAAATAGAAATAATGGGCGGGGGTGGGGAAGGGATAATTGATTAAACAAAATATAAAAACAGTTTTCTTTAAAAAATTACAAAAATTATCGCAATAAAAATTATAAAAAGGAAAACTATAATATTATTATGTGAATTAGGTGTATATCAAGGATGCCAGGTAGATTTTTATGTGCTGGGTCGTGTGTCTGGTGCATCTAGTATTACAATCTGAACAGAAATCAGGCTTCAACAACACGGCATTTTCAATCAATTCTCTCCCCTCTGTAATGTTGGTACTAACGAATAAGAAAGTGGAAGTATTAGGGGACATGATAGAAAATGCGGATTAAATTAAAGCTTAAATATGTATATAATAAAAAAACGCCGAATATTTTATAA
The DNA here is from genome assembly GCA_009887335.1 of Henneguya salminicola. NCBI lineage: Eukaryota > Metazoa > Cnidaria > Myxozoa > Bivalvulida > Myxobolidae > Henneguya > Henneguya salminicola. Next base: position 10,832 of record SGJC01000506.1, read on the forward strand.
TTATCATAAGCATGTATAATATTCAAATATTTTTAAATTTATCAGATAAAAGAACTAAAAATCTGTATCTGGCGCGTGCGCGGGATTGTTAATTGTGCAGGATAACCTCAGTTTTCCCAATTTCAATTTTGCACCTTTTATGCGGTAAAAATCCCATTTTATATTCAATGTCCAATTATAAAAAAATAAATCGTCCGCAAAAACAAAAATGAAGCACTAAGGGCGCGTGCGTATTTTAACAGAGAATTGATTTGAAATATTTTGAGGCTTTTAATATTTCGAACAGTATATAAAGCTAAAGTTAATAATTATTTGTATGAAAAATATATGGTGTTCAACGGATTTACAGTTTTTAACGGATAAAATTATGTCAGCATATAGAAAGGAGATTTATAAGACAATATTCATTGCCAACAAATAAATTATAGTTCAAATATTAATATAAAACTGAAAAAAATAAATTAGCCAAATATTTGTTGGGATAAAAGGGATGCGTAGAAACAGCGCTTATGATATCAATATTTACCTTATGAATAATCATATCATAATTTTCGTCTAAATCTATTTTGTCAATGACATTAACTTTTTGTAAAATCAAAGTGGTTTCTCCTATTAAATATTCTTCACATTCTTCAAATCCAAGACTTTTTCTTTTTTTATCTGGCAATAAATAACCAATTTTTATAGTCCTGTTTTCCATGTATTACAATATAAATTATGTCAGGTTTTATTTTTATACATGTAAAGCCGACCGCATTAAAAAGCATCTTCGATTCACAATTGAGTTCAGCCGTATCGTTGACTGTTAAATATTTTGTTTCTTTTTATTATAATTGTTAATTAGTCAAATATATTATTCCAAAAATATTTAATAATGAACACATATGGACTTTTTACAATGAACAATATAAAAGTTCTAATGTAAAACAATGAAAACTATTTATAATTTATTAAAATTTAATAGAGTATTTAAATGTTTAATCTTATGTTTTTTAAAATGATTAGGCTTGCTTTTGAAAAAATAGGCTCGTGCGCCCTTTTTATGTCTGAAGTAAAGCATGCTTTTCTAATAATTGGCTCAAATAATTTGAATAGTCTTCCGATATAACTTATTATATCTGTTTATTTGTCTTAAACAATAGGATGCCTATGGATCATCATTATAATTAGAAATCTATCTCAATTAGGGCTTTATCAGCCAAAATATCGCAACGATTAAATGTTCCTCTCTTAAAATTTTATAAATAGGGCATTCCTTATGATTGATTTATCTCTTAAAATAGATAGCTTTTTATACTTTCTTTGTAAATAATTATACTTGATTCAGCCGAGGTTAAACCAACATTAAATTTTTTTCCTGCGAGCAAACGCATATATTTTATCTCTCTTGGGATTAGTATGTATTACCGGAATTACAGGTGAAAGTATTGTAGGATCGAAGGTGGTCTTGTGTAAAAATTTAAATGATTCAAATTAATATTTCGGTTGAATTCGGCATGCTCTCCGCTAATCCACACGATTTAATGGCGGGCATAAAAAATATAAAGCTATGTCTGGGCTTAAAATATTTTATAATAAATTATTTAAACTTTTTAAATTTCTTGAATTTGCTCTGTTCTCGAGTTTAAAATGTAATCTGTAATGTAGGGAAAAAACGAACTTCCTTCTTTTGTTTGATAGGCGGCTAAAAAAACGCATGCATTCTCCCTGTGTTCTTTGCTTGCAATTAATATGTACCCCTGCTACAGCGTAGAGTTAGCGTTGATGAATTATTATATCCTGTAGATTTTCATCTTTTTCTAAATTTCTATTGGCAGACCATGCGTCGGTGGGTATTATCGATCCCGGGTAAACATTTCTAAATAAACTTTTCCTTAGGCTAGTTCGGGCTCTTGGTGTTGTGAGCTCCAATAATCTTTTTAGTTTATACCACCCCCAATCCATGTTTATTGATTGGCCAACGATATTTTTACTTTTCGTAAATTTATAATTCTTGCTTAATGAATCTGTCGAAAAAATGATTCAAACGAAGAGAGCAAGATAATTCCGTAAATTCGATGCAAAGATACGGGATATTTTTCTTGAATGGTACTAGTTCTTAAGAAAATGTATTTTCTGCATACTCGACACCTAAAATTATATTTTTAGTTGCCATTTCTGTTCACATCGTTACCAAGACGCCAAATTTGCAAGCCTGCATCTTTTATAAAACGCAGTGTGTCTTAAGAAGTCAATATAATATTTTCGATGAAACATAAAAAAAATATATTTTTCCGTTATGAATAAAATTTATATTAAATGCTTTCACTAGTGGGAATTAAACCTGAACGCCGATATTTGTAGTCTAAATATTGTAAAAATACAATTTTTTGTTTCATCTATTTACTATTTTGTAAAATTTTATTACCAATACATAATACGGTCGGTAATAGAAAAACTTGAATACATTCAATTATGTAAAAATTAGGAATAAATCTTGTATATATTTTTTAAATATTTATATATTAAATTTATCGTTAGTATGTAATTTTTAGGCCAACTATTAAACCGCACCGATCCGTTGATGGCGTGCTAAACTGGGATTAAGTCAACAATCTTCTTTCCATTCATCGTCACTTTAATGACCTACATTGGTTTCTGGGCTTCTATGTCCGTCAAGTAGATTCCACCCACGCCAATTCTGATACCAACAGTATTTAAAAAGTAATAAAACAAACGACTCCAATGGGTTTCGAAATAGGGACTCTTCCATGAGAACGTTAGGTAAAGACCAACACGCCACTCCAACATCACTATAAGTTTTTATATTATATTTAAAATCCCAAACTTAAATAATTTAAAAATTTGAAAAGGTGCAAACACGCCCATTGATTCTGAAGCCTAACCGAAAACTTGTAATTGATTACCTTATAAGAATTCAATAAAAACGACGGTTGAAATGCACTTGGGGACCCCCCTCATCTGTGATTATTTCACTCTGATTTTAATAAATTCTTACTCAGGATGTCGTATATAGTATGACCTAGTGC
>SGJC01000507.1:0-13856 GCA_009887335.1 Henneguya salminicola
TAATAAACAATTACAATTTATAATTTCAATTTTATTTTTTTTAAATTTAGTACATTTTAGTATTTAGTACAATTTAGTAAAAATCTTAATCCTTCCATGGCCATTATATCTCAAAAGAAATAAACATTCATCGGTGATCCATATCCGCATTTGATGATAGTCTCCATGAATGTCCCCACAACAATATCTTTGGGAAAACGGACTTACATTTTGCAGTGATCTCATCAGCTCAAGAGTTATTGCATAAATGTTATTGACTGACATTGAGCCGCATATTTCTTTGATCCTGGCATAAGTGTATTTTTTTGAAGGGATGTCGTAGACCATATCGGTAAATTGTTGTCTCAAAGTCAGCAATAAACTTTCATAAATTTGATGGGGATATAATTCCCTTCTTGAGGATTTTTCGCATATAAAATAAATTGGTGAAGCTCTCTGCGCTTGTAACAGCTTATGTAGTCTCCAATTGATTAGAATCGTTTTGAGTAAAGATATGACTTCCTTTTAAAGTCATGTCGTTTCCTTTTTTAATGAGTCGACCACCATAACCAGAGGCTAATTTCGAACAATAATAATAAATGTATGCCTCTGTGGATTTATTAACTTGATACAGCTTTTTGTTAAAAACAATTTTCCTTCTTTCATCCATTTTTTTTAAATTAATATGCGCGCGTATTTTCGGTAAATTTTTGGACTAACAAGTATGCTACTGTCGGACATGCGCGTGAAAAAATAATGGATGGCTAAGAGTGCTTTCAACTGTTTTCCTTAAAATATATATTTGAAACTTATTAAAAATCGTTCTTGATCAACTCAAAATTGATCGTATTGTAATTATAAACTAGTTATTTCGTAACACGTAATTTGCGCGTATATTTATTTAAATGGCGTCAAACGACGTAATATTTTTTGCAACTATTATTATTATTTTTTGGATTTCCACGTTTTGAGATTAAACTTTTAAAATTGGATCATAATTCTTGAAAATTAAAGACTCAACAAAAAAAATAAAAATTAGCAATGGGTTCCTAAATTTGGATCAAGCCAATTTTTAAAAATTGTAGTGGTTATTTGTTATAGAATCAACAAAAGGGGAAAAACTTACCACTTTACTTGAAGATAATTTAATGCATACTACACAAGGAAGTTACGAGGCGTTGCGTAAAGATGAACTCTAAACTATTCATAAAAACTTATAAAAATCGAAAAATTCTTTTAAGATCAGAAACTCCTGCTAATTCGTTGGATATAACCAAAATAAAGATAATTAAACCGTCAATATTTTAAGTTTCAATGAACTGCACGAAAGCACGAACAAATCATTCAAGGTAATATAATACCTTTCACAGATTTCTTTGATAATTTTAAAACCATTTTTTATTGGAAATTGTTAAATAAAAATATAAAAAACAAGAATTTAACATTATTGGCTTGTGAATAATATTCACGCTACAAAACTGTAATTCTATATTAGAAAGCAAACATCTCAATTGCTATTAGTGGTAATAAAGTTAGTGTCACAAAATACCTTTGTAAAACAAAACTGTTATAAATTTAATTTATTTTATTGAGAAAAGAATTTTTTATAAATGTTAAGCAGTATTTTTTTACTTAATAAAGTTTCATACGTTTTTTTATTCTGCCAAAGCTCTTAAATTGCGTTAAGACAACATTTTTTTTTAAAGTATAAAAAATGGCCAATTCCGATGGCACCGCTTATGACATGACACAAATGGCAGTTAATGTAATTTTATGAAATAAATATTAATCATTTACATTGCAGTTGAGGAGGTTGAAAAATATCAAGAATAAATTTTACGTTTGGGTTTTATTTTTGATTAAAACTAAGGATCAAAGTTAGAAAAGGATCCCCCTACATTTTTTATGAACATGCGTAACCATCTGATATTTCCAACACGCCTAGAACTAAGCCAAAATTTTTAAAAATAGATGAGAATTACGATATAAATAAACATATTGAGAATAGGATTCTATTTTACGAAATAGTATAAGAAAGAAAATACGAACAACGCGCTCGTGCTCATAAAAATGGAGGAGGAGGTTCTTTTGTATCATTCAGCCCTCCTTTTGATTTATACAACCAAAAAATATGCCAGCATCAAAATTTCACAATATGACAATTTACATTTTTTAAAAGAAGTTCCAATATTAATTCGACACCAGGAATCTAGATTTTTTTGTTCAGTTTCTCCAATTTTTATCTTGCAAGGAAAGATTAATGTTGTCCCTTTTTCACATTTTGGGGTGCGCTAATACATTTTTTGATATAAAATATTGAATTGCATTTTATTCTGAAATAATATTTTAAATTAATATAAATTGGATCCAAAGGCTTTGTTTTTTTTTTGTGCTTTGCCGAATGAGAAATTATAATATGATCAAAATAGTTCCAACGAAAAAAATAATTTTTCCTATGAAATAATTTGATTTTAAATATATAACAGATTACAATTTAAATTTTTTGTCACATTTAAGCCATTATTATCGCCGCGAGGAGCGGTCATTGTAAATGGTCCTTCATATATATTTGTGCGTGGGATTTAAAATAACTGGATTTTTACTGAAGGGTTAATAGTTCTGTGATTTTTCCCCATTTACTTTCGATCGTTTTATACTCATTTTAGAGTTATGTGATGATTTTATAAACTCAGATGCACACCTTCAGTATCTGAGTTACAGCAGCAAGGCATCTCTTTCATATATTTTGAATTGTTGAAAAATTCAATAAGCGTAAAAGAATTACAGAAAGAAAAAACCAGTTCACGATGTAGACCGAAGAAAAATAAAGGTAAAATAATTGTTAATGTATCGCACATGCTCCGAACTTGAAACACCACAGGTTTTCCATCAACACACATATAAATTTAAAAGCAATGATGTAATACATTGCACAAGGTCGAAAATAAATATATTGAATATATATAAAATTAAAATTTTTCAACTGTGAGAAATATATCATTTCGATTTTGAAAAAATAATTCTTAAATGTCCATTTAAAGTGTACAACATCACTTTTTACACCTGATTATGTTTTTAGCTTAAAAAAAAAGAGTGGTCCCGCATAAAATACAAATTTAAACAAAAACTAAATTATGAAAATAGATACAATTTATATATTAATCATGCGCACAACGGATACTGGAACGCGGATCTTTCCAAAATTTAAATCTAGGATTAAAGCATAACCCCAGCCTAAAACATAAATATAACAGATCCAATCGCGTGTACTCGACTGGAAAGAAATAGTAATATTAATCTTTTAACGTCTAAATAATTTAAAAGCTATCTTTGTAATAATGCGTATCAACCGACCGCTTTAATTCATTTCTTTGAAGTAGGATTAAGATATTAACTCGAAATAGATGTTGTTTTTAAATTTTATTTTCTTTAATCTTGTTGCCTTTATGACAGGTAAAGGTTAAGTAAGATTAAATGGGGGCTAGGCGTTGTGTGATTTTTCCATCACATTTATTTAATTATCGTTTCGTGGTCAGTTTATGAGTTGATTTTGGATTAAACGTAAATCAAGATTGCGCATGTGTATTCGATCGGGTTGAATTTCATTAACGGATAAGATTTACCACGATCATGGCAAAAATATGGTTGAATGATCAATAAATTGCAAGGCGTTTCGTAAACATAAAAGATTATGACGAATTATCTTTTTAAACAACAATAAATGTTTTTGCTTTTAGTCCCGAAAAAAATAAAAAATGTGCCGATTATTTATAAGACCTAAAAAAATATCTTGTAGTTCGCCTGTCACCACCTACATATATATTAATTGTTTGATATAAATATTGCGGCTTACCCGCGAGTATTTGAGTGTTTTTTTTGAAGAATCGCATAGATTGCATGAAGTTTTCTGATAATGTAGGAATGATTGCACAATACATATTTTTAACATTTCGGTTTTAATTATATTTTTTGCTTCAAATTCATTTTTAGTTTGGGAATACAACGACAAGCAAAAATTTAGCGTGTGCCGGTCCTTTGTTGGATAAAAATGAAAATAAAGCGATAAGTATTCCATAAAATTCAAAAATTAGAAGCAAAGGATAAAACTAAACAAAGAGAGCCGCTACAATGTATCGAAAATAAAGCAAAGCATGTCGTATCAAAAAAACCGAAGCCTGAATTTTGTGGTTACTTTTCAAAAAAAAATATTGTTAGAAAACATAAAAGAAGTTCACACAGAGCTCCATAATTTAGCAAGCACTGCTCTAAGTCTAGAAGATGAGCTTCAAGGTGGAGAATATGCACCAGAAATTTACAGCTATTTAAAAAACATGGAGGTAATTTTCGCGCACGCTTACAAAGAACAATATTTGGGGTGAAATAATTTGTGAGAATAATGCTATGAATGCTTCAATGAGAAGAATGTTGGTGAACTGGTTACATCTGGTTCACCAACGATTCAATCTTCTTCAGGAGGTCATATATATTTGTGTCCAAATACTCGATCGATATGTTATTGTTCAAATTACACATATCTATAAATAGGATAAGAATATCCCACGAACACAAATTCAACTTATTGGAATAACATGTTTACTGATAGCGTCGAAATACGAGGATCAACAATACCCTGAAATCGCTGACTTTGTTTATGTCACTGATAATGCTTGTACTGTGCATCAGATTAGAGAAATGGAAGTTATGATATTAATGGATCTTGATTATGATTTGAGTCCACCAATATCTCTTCAATTTTTACGTCGTCTTACGAAAAAATGCCAGGTATTTATGAGAGTGTTAAAGATTAGGTGGATCAAAAAGCTCATAATTTGGCCAAATATTTTATGGAAAGTAGTTTATTGGATTCTAATTTGTCTCAATATCGCCCCTCTCTCACTGCTGCGGCATGCATGTTTCTATCCTTGACAATACTAAAAGATCATTCAAATATGTTAAAAATAGAAGGGGAGTCTGGTTACAAATTGGAAGAATTGATGCCTTTCATGATGAATATACCAAAGGCTATTCAAACAAATAAAGATAAAAAATTTGAGGCAAATATTAAGTCTAATTTCAAGGCGGTATATAATAAATTTGCAGGAAAAGCTCTAGGAGGGATTAGTTGCTGGGAAGAACTTAGCAGTGACGAATTCATCAACTTAACTTATTTTTCTTGTTAGTTTGCTTTCATTTATGTGTTTTAAAAATTCATGTGATATAATTATTTAATATATCGGTAATGCTTATTACACTATTAACCAGTCTTTTTACATTGTGGATGTTTTAATCAAAACTGCCGAAACGACACGAGTAGCCCTCGTGTTATCTTCTAACACCTTGTTTGTAAATTTAAAATCATCTTTCAAACAAAATGTCTAATAAAATAAATATTATTAATTTGGCAGTGATTGCGTGTATAATATATTGGTTATTCCTTCAAGAAAATATCTACTATAAAATATAATAAGATTAGCTAAAAACTGCATCATTTATCCGCTGTAATTTAGAATTGCGATCATTGAGGTTTAACGGTGAGTTTATATCATATTTGCGATAAAACTAAAATCCAGACGCAAGCACACTCGCGCACGTGCATAAAACAATTGAATCCGATTTAATCGTTTTTTAACGTCATGCACAGCAATTAACGTGTTAATAGTTATCATCAACGGCTCACAGTTCAGTGAATCTGATACTATTCCCGTTTATATGACGATTTAATGTGAAATACTTTATTCTTGTTTAATTAAATTTTAGCATATTCTTGTAATATTTTATTATTGATTTCTTTAGATTCAGCGGACTTTTTTGCAGCCACTAAAACAAAATTACAATTTGAAATATGTCCAACATAATTTTTATAATAAATAAACTATTTTTAAATTAATTACAAATTAACACAGGATTTACTTAAATTAAGGGAATAAATTGTAATAATTCTAATTTTATTAATAGTTTAATAAATGTAATTAATACCAAAAGTATGCTCGACAAACATTATCTGCTCTTAACGTAATTTTGTACTGGGACCTATGCGTCTATGCTGGCGATTCAATATATTGATAAATATAAAAAGTACTTAAATTGATTTAGGAAATTTTAAGCTGTAAAACTTAAATCATGACCAATCTGATATCTTTTTAACGGGGTTTGATTATTCCCTTCCTTAGCGCAACTTAATATTAAAAGAAGACTCAGAATTTATTAGGATGTAAAAAAATATACTATTAAGTCAACTACTATTCTTTAAAAAATATTTATTAAATTTGAGTTGCGCAATTATGAGGTTTCGTGTACCCGTTCCGTCTGACTAATAATTCATACATTAAAAATATTGACAAATTACAAATTATTTTTTTTTACTTTGATTTCCAAATAATCGTAAATTTAATTTATTTAAATTATATTTTCCATCAATGCGGCTGTCTCAAGATCTAGGAATTTAACAATTATCAATCAGCATGCGCGTGTAAGATAAAAGCATACAGCAAATTAAGCATCTTAAATGTGTTGTGTTCTTTGCACCCTCCTTTAGAAAGTAATAATATCATTCAGCCTTTTTCAATCCTCAATTTTCGTTTTAGCCATTTGATTTTTCATTAATGATTGATGGTTAACTTTGTCTGGATTTAATTTTACTCAACCAAAATTTTTGAAATAAGATACAATTTCAAAATCTCTGATGATACCAACAGATATGGATATACATTATGATGTAATGTCTTTTATGTCGTGATTACAAATCTAAGTTGTCTGAAATAAAAAAAAAATATTTGAAACATTATCCTTTAACTTAATTTAAATGACGAACGGTTATTAATACAAAATTATCTTTATGTCTTGTTGAGCAAGTTTCGAATTCGCGCGATAAGGATACCTCTTTTCGCACGCAAAATCTCCATTTTAAAAATATTGAGAGTTTGAAGTTGGGCAAAGCATGCCATTTTTATATCTGAGTCATATTAAGTTAAATTTTTGAATGGAAAGATTTTTTACGAAATGTCTACATTATGGCTGTTATATGTGCAGATCAGTTGATTGATGGCCCCATATAAAAATATAAATCATTTAAACTGAATTTCGAGTTGGCAGCATACTTTTCAATCAAGATCTCGGGGTCATCGAATAAATCGAGCAGATTTGGGACATATGTATGGTTCTGTTGGAGAATAGAAATACCATGAATGTCTATTATATATTTCATCGAAGTGGAATTATAATAATAGCAGAGAAATGGAAAGCTAAACAATAATGCGCAAGGAGTGGGCATCAAATTGATTTGGTTTTCTTCTTGAGCATGAATTCATGTATAAGATCAAAGCAAGCGTTTCCCATTTTTCTACCACGCGCGCGCGCGGACGATTAGAGGAGCATAGAAAACATTACATTCGTTTATACTCATATTTCTAGTACTATATTATTCAAAGTTTTTTTCACCGGATATCGCGGATCGGGAGAAAGAGAGGGCTTTGATATAGGAAAAATTTTGTAGCTTTAAATGTTTATATAGTTTGGTAATAAAAAAGAACAGACGCAATATTCTTCTTACATTACTGCGCATGTTTTCTAAAAATGGCATTCTAAATCGCATGCTTCTCAACAAATGTATGAAATCAAATTTATGTTTATATTTTAACGTGAAGTTTTCCATTTAACTTCATTAAAAGTAATTATTTTAAAAACACAATTGTCGTTTTGTTAATGATTAATTCAATATTTTTCATAAATAAGGCTTAACTCTATTTTTCAGCTACCAGTGCGATCTATCTTATTTAACTTGAAAACCAAAGCCAAAATAAAATTGAAAACACAATAATTTACCTGTTCGTACTCTCCTGGGGAGAAATTGATGGCATCATTCAACTGAATTTTTACTTAATTATTTACTGCATTCGTGGTGTAATCGACGTCTTGTATAAATTTGCATAATATTCAATTGTGGAATTATGGGCTGTTAAAATGGTAAAAAAACTAACGAGATGTAAACCAAAAAGCTTCAAAACAAATAATAGGATAAAAAGACGAAATTCGAAATAAATACTCATTTATAAAAGTAGCTGTTTTATAGACTAAATTTATTTTCAATGTTAAGTGTATTATTTTTTGAGTACAATCTTATTTTGTTTTTTATAATGTAAATAGTTAAATCTTCTATTTTTTTAATACTTGTACGTTTTTTCATATTACGTTTAATAAGTTCTTTCTCAGCATTGTCATGCGCATTCTTAAAAATGTCCATTGCCATCTCATGCTCCTTCAAAATAATATCATAGAACGTAGAATAATTCATATATAACTCGAATCGGATATGATTATTATAGGATAGTTGATGTGAAAATTGAATTGCTTCATTATAGAGCTAAATACAAAAAAATTAACTGAATTACATTGAATGTTGTGGTAATAAAATTGCTTCTCTCTAATTTAGAACAAGTTTCGCAACAATACATTGAAAAGTCCGCACGTAATTTCAACAGATATAATTTGCTTTCAATGTTAGTTGTAAGTGAGAGAAGTTTTTTACAAATATTTGCATCAAATCTCGAAAATTCGGATCGAATTTTTGTTCTCAACTTTTCTTTTAATTGAATTATTTCCGATTTATGGTTCGTTTCTCGTCGATTTAATTCAAGGTATTCCAATTTTCTGTACGAATACATTAATGGATGAAAAAAATGTTCAAAAGCACAATGCAAAAGATTCAATTCTTCTTCATCAAATTCTTTCGAAAATGTGCATCGTTTAATCATCATTTCTAGAAAATAATCACTCAAATCTGCCTCTTTGCAAATTCTTGACATAAAAGAGTAATACTCAGCGTCTTTAAATAACAACCATTTTCTAAAAAGTCTCATTAATAATGCAGTCATAATAAGATTAAAACATTCAACAAATCGCTACTTAATTATAGTTAATTACTTAATGGTTTCTACTAAGTTATGTTATTTTGAATAAATCCAATTCGAGAGGGGGGCATCGGAATACAACAACGTAAAAATTGCGTTTAAGTCGTTTAATGTGAACTGTAATAAAACCCTTTATGAACTGCTGAGACAGTACATATTAAACCGCTTATAAGCAACATGGAAAGATATAAGAAGAAAAAGATACCGCAGATTAATTTCCGAGGGCACTACTCTTAAGAGAGATAGGGTCTTTTGCAAAAGTAAAACATTACCGTCTAATTTCTTAGAAAGCTCGCCCTATCCGCCAGTTAGTTTACGAAAAATTGATTTTGTAAAAAGATCTTTTTTTATATTTGAAGTATTCTTAATCGTCTTGAGCGTTAAAAACACGAGTCCGCGGCAATTGCGGTACGCCATAATTCCGCCAGCCGCAATTCCGAAATTTTTTTATTTTAAATTTTATTTGGATAAAATCAGCGTATGTTAATTTATTTTAATTAATAAAGACCTTAAATAAATTATTTCACTGTAACATAAAAACAAGAATGGATTTTTAACCTAAAATTTAGTTATTAAAACTCAGATAAAAAATAAAAGCCTTGACTAAAATTATTTCGATTTGAAACCTGATGAGTTCAGAAGGATAACATAAACAGCAAGCCAAGATATCAAATATTTAAAATTTAATTATTCGATATAATTTTTTATTTTATTTTAATTAATTTAACTGTAAAGGATTTGTGGTTAACGTTGAGACTATACATTTGGGATCGAATCTAAAAAATAACACTCTGATTTTTAGAGAGGGAAATAGGAAAAATAATGGGCAAATTAAATCTCCCTTAATATCCTTTTATTTTTCAAATACATATATTAGGGCTAGCTTTATTTTTTGCGACGACTAACAGATACGCGAGACAAAAAAAATAGTGGTCTTGCTACTGCCCCAGTATGTTTGGTTGGTTTCATATTTACTTTTGGTCTTTAACACTGCTCCCTTCAAGTGATCAGAATATATGTTTGAAAAAAATATTATTGTCAATACGAACAATTAAAACATTAAAAAGAATATTATTGTATTTTAAATTGTTGGCATAAAAAGCATGAAAAAATATTTGCGGAATATTCACACACAAAAAAACTGCTGCTAGAATCAGTTCAGATTTTATTAAAAAAACGCAGATCTAGTGTCTGTAAATTTATTGCTTAAAAAAAAATAGAAAATGGCGAAAGTAAATTTTTTTATAAACATATTAAGACACGGTTTATAAATAACATTTTTTTTACCTCATAGTATTATTTTAAGCAATTAAGCATGCGCGGTTATTTAATAAAAACCGATGCCTACGCTTTAGCCTTAATATTAAACAAGAAACCTTATATTTTACCACCTCATGATTGTAGTAATTATATTATTGAACTCTATTCTTTTCAATTAATTTCTCTTGATAAAAATTACACAACGATGAATATGCAAATTTACTGATTCCATGAAAGGAACAGATGAAAATTTAATGACTTGGTTTAACGTTTTCACAAAATTTTCAAACACATTTTTGAATTTAAACTGTTAAATTAAATAAATTAATATATTGTTCCGATTTTAGCTAAAAATTTTGCATGAATTTAGATATGCCTTCAATTTAATTTTTCGTTTTAAAATTTTTGTACGATGAAGACGAAAAAGGTGGGGGTGGGGGGGGGGGGGATATAATGACTTAAAATTCGCATTTCGTGAAAACATATTTTCCGACCATACATAGTGATATATATTTTTTATTGGGGTATGTACAAATCAGCCTTAATATGGGCATTTCAATTCCATCTAAGTCCATAAAAAAACGAATAGCCAGAAAATGTGTAAATAAACTGCCACTGTCTTTTATCGTGAAAAAACAGTTAGGCTCTTGATTCAAATATAAGGCCTAGTAGGTATGCTCTACAAATAAAGCCCCTAGGGAGTTATATTCGAATGACTCAAACAAAATTCCACTTAGGGAATCTATCCCTATATTAATTTTCAATTTGGAGCAATTTATTTATATTTTTGAGGGAATAATAGTAAGGATATTAAATGCTGGGGTGTTTATTTAAGATCTGCCAAAATAGTTATCATTGTCATGAATTTAAGGAATAAAAACCATTTAATTTTTGGATCCTTCAGTTTATAAGTAGGTGTTTTTAAATATTTTAGTTTTGATCAATTTTTGGCTTGTATTATTTTTTTATTTGAAATCAATAATAAATAAGGTCATATTTATTGACGGTTAAAATAAAAGTTATAAAAAGAGTATTAATGACCTTTCTGGCAAATCTACGTCATTTTGTCGCCGCACAATTTCGTCGCAACATGAATTATAATTATTCTGATAAATTTATTTTTATTATTTTATTAAAATATAAAAGATAATTTCCAAAATTTTCATATAAATTGTTATCTTTTATCTTGCATGAACAAAAGTTAAAAATCGTCTTTACTTATTATATTTTAAATTATTTCGGGGAAAAAAAAATATTTTCAGTTTAAAATAAATTATAAAATTATGGCGACGAAATGACGCGCAACGCTTTCTGGCAAGTATTTCCTGTATTAGGTAAAAATATGGTTTGACCGCGTAAACAAATCGTGACTGAGGTAATGAACACATAAAATTTTAAAACATGGGCGAACTCAGTAAATTAAACACCCGTTGCTTGACAATTGTTTTAGGGGGAGGTAAAAATAAAAAAATTTCAAAGAAATAAAATGTTTAACATTACATTTTGAGTATATATTGTGCAATGTACATTACACAATGCAGAGTATCACGCAATCGCAGCTACTAATTTTAATGTTGAAACTTTATAAAATTTAAACAGAAAATAAATTTGAAGAAAGCAAAAATTTTATTAATTATAACAAAAAAAATGTTCGAGTTGCAAAGCCCAAAAAGCGTTAGGGAGAAGGCTTTGCTTGTTTCTTTCTCGCTTGATAAGAAATTTTTGAAGCAGTCTTTGCAAGAGCACTACGCAAATAATCTTCTTCAAATCTCTACTTCTTTATTTCTATTTGATAGCCAATAAGCTTGAAAAGCCTGTTTTACAAAGATATGTTGTTCGAAAAAGAAGAAGCATGCGCAACACGATCTCAGGCAGAATAGGATATGACTGCAAACACTTTATCCAAAATTTAGTAGCTAACGTTGAAGAGAAATCATTTTTTTTTGCATTGCTTGTAGTGAGTTCAATAAACTCCGCCTGTGCATTCTCAGGAACATCTTCAACTCGTATGGTGATTGGGCTTCCAACAAGTGCAAATGGTGTGTCAGGTAAATTTGGAAAATGTCATAAAATTTTATAAAACTAGAATTTAAAAATGTTCTTTGACAGAAATTATTGTTTTATTGAATGTCATTTTCCTCAATGAAGGCAGGCAGATAAGTTCGATAACATGTAAATTCATTTTCATCCAAAGTTAAAGGTTTAATTGGAATGCTCGGATTTTTTCTCGAACATCTAGACATGTCGTATTTGGTCATTTGAGCGATAACTTTAACTCGATTATAATTGCAAAGATGTCCACCAAGTAATAAATTTTGTGAAGTTGACTTTTGTCCCCGAAAAGGCATCAAACTGTGATTTAAATGATGGGTTAAAAAACGCTTTCAATTCATCACGAAGATCAAAAAGACGTTTTAAAACTTGGCATCTTGACAACCATCTCACTTCAGTGTGAAATAACAATACAATAAGGGATACACCCAACTCCCTGAAATGTTTTGAAAACAGTCGGTTGTTTAACGCACTAGATTTTACAAAATTTCACGCCACTTACAACATTTTTCATTATTTCTTGAAATTCTTGGAGCAAAGTCTTCGCTGCTAACACTTGTCGATGAATCATACAAAGAGTTCCGAAAGTTTTCAGTGATGCATTGATTACTAAACGTTGAAATCCAGACCTACATCTTAGCCTTGTTAGAGCACCGTCTATACAAACATCACTAACATTTTCCTGTTGGTACTTTTTGCAAGAATTACTTTTGATTTTCTTGGCACCATCAGCTTTTTTCTTAAAATGCTGGAATCCTTCCTTGCAAAGTTAGAATGTTTAGCATCAAAATGGCGTTTCAGTTTGTTGAGCTTCATCGATTCAGCTGATAATTTCGTTGCAACTATGAATGTAAAGCCATACTTTAAAAATTCCTTACTATATTTTCTTTTCCTATCACTTGTCTCGCGCTGATTCCTTATCACGGGTACGCCAATCTCATAAATATAATTTAGGCCCACATAAAATTTAGTTTAGTTGACTTTTATAATTCGAGAATAGGAAGCATGCGCATAACAAATTTTACTAATAACTAAAAAACATCGTTTTGCAGGAAACAGGATATGATTTTATTTACGGCACTAGGTACGTAATTTCGGAAGAGTTGAAGTTGGAAGAATTGAAATGGCTAAAATTATTTAATTATATAAATTGCTGACATTAATCGAATAAATCATAGTTTTGTATGTCGATGCAGTGTATTCAGAGTAGTATTATAGCTTTAAATGATTGCAAAAAATGGCTGATTAGGGTAGCCTAATTACAGTTTATAACTTAAAATTAGAAATTATACAAAAAACGCGTTTTTTTTATTTAAAAAAATTAATTTTCAGTAGATCTAAGGCGACCAACTGATTTACAGCCATTGATTAAAAAAAACAATTACTTGGAAATATACAATAATTCATAAGTATCAACTGGGTTGGATTTACAAATTATTTATAATTAGTATCGATGCGACAATCTTTAACAAGATGAAAAAATCAGTATTCTAATTGACATGCGTGAAATTTTATATGCATGTAACGGATTATTAGTTTAGTCACGCGTGCGTAGTTGCGTATCTATTACATTACAGCGCGTGTTACATTGGCGACAAGGGAAAAAAAGAAATGAAGAAAACAACTCCATTTGAAAAACATAACAACAACCTTTTAAAT
>SGJC01000508.1:0-16234 GCA_009887335.1 Henneguya salminicola
AAAACGAATTTTACTAACTGATATAATCTATTCCTTTTCAGATTTTATTATCCATCTGAGTAAATTCTTTATTACTATGCCATCTTAAGACAATAAAAATATAAGATTAATTAAGTATAAATTGAGATAAACTCCTTAGTTATCCAAAAAAACTACGGCCTAGCTGGAAATAGGGTAATGCCGAATGAAAAATAGCACCCTTTATCAAAATATATGCCTGCAACAGAGAAATTTTAAAACTTTGTATAATATGGTTTAAATGATTAAAGTACTGTTAGATGTGCGTAATCGAATAAAAAATAAATTTAGATTTAAAAAATATCAGACAGCTCAAAAATTGATTTAAAGTTTAACTGTTTTATGCTCTTTTTCGATTTGTTTCATTGCTAATAGAGATTTATTTAAAAATTTTGAAAATTCCACACCAAAGATTGATATATGTTCAAAAAGTATTATTTTTTCCCCAAATTTCGCTTTTATCTACGATTCTTATTGTGTAGAGAAGAAATAATCAAGCCAAAAAAAATTCAAAATTAATATTAAAAGACCCGATTTTAAATTCAAAATTTACGACAAAACTTGAATTCAACTTATTGATTCAGCTATTGTATAAGTATAGCCTTGATAGAATTTATTTAATAGTATGAATATATTATTTAATAAAATTATTTATCTTTGATTATTAGTATGATGGGGAAGGAGAATTAGCAGTGATGGATAGCTATTTGCGTAAAATGATTTGTATTCGATATCACGTGAAAATTTTTCCCAACAAAATACCTGAACAAATCAAAACTCAACGCTAATTTAAAAAATCTAGAGTAATTAAATAAATTGATGTATTGCTGTATCCATTTTTGGCATCTTTTCTTATTGTTGGTATAAAAACTAGATGATGAGAAATATCAAAAAATATTAAACCAATATCATATTTAACGTTATATCGGTGAATTATAACATTTCGCAGAATAATAAGATTTTTATTTAATTTATCGCAGAATCTGAATAACTTACAAATATTTGATGGAAAGAAGGACCTCTGTAAAAAAGTCAATTAGACCCGTTTCTCGATTTTATTATTAAAATAAATCCCTGATTATCATAATATGATTTAATCTCGAGATAATATTTATTCTAATGTAAAAAACATGTCAGTCTGTCAAAAATTTATTTAATATCTGTAATTTTGTTTACATTTTAAAAATATTTATTAATCGGAGCACAATTTAACGATTTTTGTTGTGCTCGGACTGGATCTGTAAAACCTTACGGATCTCGTTCAAGACTGGCCGTACGGCCCCATGTCTGCCCAAATTCAGAATCCAGGCAGGCATTACTTTCAAGATTTAGCAGTAGCTAGGGGTCACACCAAAGCTCTTTACTCAAGAAATGCCGTACTAAAAGTACATTGGCTTGCGGGACAATTTAACGCTTAAAGATAAAAAACGTTACATAGTATAACATCATACTCGCCCATATTCGAGCTAATGCATATAACAATATATATATTTCGAACAGTTTATTTTATAATTAATGAGGGTATAAATTTAATAAAATCCGCCGAATAAGTTATTCTTGAATTTCTTTCCAATAGAGAACTGAAACTAAAAAGAATGTTTAGATCCTTTTTAAGATAATATTATTTTAATGCGTGTCTTTTTTTACACATTAATGTATTAATTGGATGCATAGCTTTTAAACATTACCTACTTACCGTTTTTCTTATGGTCTTTAGAGAAGGAGTTGATTATAATTTTGACTCATTTACAATAATTGGACAAAAAATTATGTTTCATATTTTTTGAATAAAATAAAAGTTTAAGAACACAATTATTAGAAATAATAATTATAATTTGAATAATTAATCCTATATATTTGAAAGTTATAACACAGTTCAACTATAGGGAAGATAACTTTACAGAGAGATTAAAAGTGGAATAATCATTTTCATAAAATGCTTATTTGGATTTTTTTTATCTATTTTTAAAATAAATGTTATACTTAATATCTTTTGAAACCTAAAATTATATCCTCGAACAAAAGCCAAATCTATCATTGTGCATTAAATAAATGTGTTCCAGAAATAATTTTGAGAGATATCTTCGGAACATTATAGATCAGTGGCTCCTAACCTGTGTGTCAAGACGCCAACAAGGGTCGTCAGACAATTTTCTAAGGGTCGTCTGAGACCTTCTGAAATTTAATTTTTTAAATAAAAAAAACTTTTATTTTGTTGAATTTGTATAATTTCTAATTTGCAAGTTATCAACTGTGATTAGGCTACACTAGTCAGTCATTTCTTAAAATCATTTTAAGCTATACAACTATTCTGACTACATTTCAGCGACATACAATACCATGATTCATTCGATTATTGTCAGAAGCTTATAAAATTTAATAATTTTAGCCCTTTCAATTCTTGCAACATTAACTCTTTTACGAAATTACGTACTTAGTGGCGTAAATGAAATCCTATCCGGTTTTCGGCCTTAATTATATTTATGAAATTGGCGAGCCCTAGATAATTAATCAAAATGAGACAAGTGTTAGGAAATTAAAAAATAGAGAGGAATTTTTAAAGCATGCCATACTTTCATAGTAGCAGCTAGAATTAATCAGCCCTAATGCGTTTTTTGCAAAGAAATTATGTCAGCTGAATCGATGAAGCCAAAGTAACTAAAACGAAATTTTGATGCTAAACCTCCTAACTTTGCAGGCAAGGATACCATTATTTTAAGAACAAAGCTGATGGCGTCAATAAAAGTATAAATGATACGAGTAGCAGTACAAACAGGAAAATGTAGCAGCACTTGAAGGTTCATATTTCATAGCTCTCCGGATCGCAAAAGACAAGAAACCTTTAACCATTGCCGAGGATTTGCTGTTGCCGTCAGCCAAAGACATTGCTCGGGTTATGCTCAAAGCTGAATATGTTAACAAATTAAATGCAATATTTTTGTCTAATAGCACCATCAGTAGAAGAATAGAGAACATGCCTGCTGGTATTATTCAGCAAGTAATACGGGAAATAAAATCTAATCCCCTTAGAATATTTAGCCCTCAGATTGATGAATCAACAGATGTGGCAAACTGTTTTTAGTTACAAGTTTATGTGCGGGGTATTAATGAAGGCGATTTCAACGATGAATTTCTTTTTTGGAAACAACTTGGAACGACAACTACTGCAAATTATGTATTTAACACAGTTAGCTCATTTCTGCAAAAAAAAAGCATCCCTCTGGAAAATATTAGTGTGTGTTTGCACAGACGGGTCTTGAACAATGCTAGGATGTATGTCTAGATTTCCACGCATGGTAATCAATGCCTCACTGAAAGCTATCGAACCTCATTGTGGGGTTGATCGAAAAGCTTTAGCAACGAAGACTTTGCAACAAGAATTTCAAGAAACAAGGGAAAAAATTTTATGTGCCGTAAATTTTGTAAAATTTAGTGCTCGTAAAACAGCCTGTTTTCAAAAATTTGCAGGGAGTAAGATACATCCAATAATGTTATGTTATTTCCCACTGAAGTAAGATGGTGGTTGAGAGAAAAAGTTTTAAAACGCTTATTTTTATCTCTGCGAGGAATCAAAAAAACGTTTATTTTTCAAAAATATAAAACACATTTTGAAGCTTTTTTCGGTGACAAAAATCAACTCCACAAACTTGCATACTTGGTAGACATCTTTGCAATCTTAAACGATTTGAATTTATCACTCCAATAAAAAAATGCGGTGTGCCTAGATGTATCAAAAAAGACCCTATCATTCCAATTCAATCTTTCACTTTTGCAAAAAAATTGGATGAAAATAAAATTTACATGTTGTCGAGATTATCTGCTTTCTTTTAGGAAAAGGACGCTGAACAGGAAACAATGAATATAAAAATACTCACTGTGAAAGAACACTTGAAAATTCTTGAAGAAGAAATTTTAAGATATTTTCAAATTTACATGACACACCATTTGCACTTGCTAGAAGACCATTCACATCAGACTTTAGATGTTCCTGAAAATGCACAACAGGAGTTTAATGAACTCATCCCTGGTGATGCTACAAAAAAATGAATTCTCTTCAATGCCAGTTACTAAATTTTTGATCAAGTGTTTACAGTCATATCCTGTTTTGTGGGAGATCGTATTGCACATGCCTTTTTCCGACAACCTAACTTTTGAAGCAGGCTTTTAAGCTTGTTAGTTATCGAATCTACATACAGAATTAAATTTTCTGCAAAAGATGATTGGCATTGTGCTCTTGCAAAGACTGCTTTAAGAATTTCTGATACGGCAAGAAAGATTCAAGCACAGTCTTCTTTCTACGCGTTTTGGGGGTTGCAACTAACATTTTTGAGGCTATAATTAATAAGATTCTTTCTCTCTTCGGCTTTATTTTCGTTTTAAAGTTTATAAAATTTTAACATTTAAGTTATTAGCTGCGGTTGGGTGTGACTCTTAATTGTCCAATGTATTTTGCACAATACACACTTAAAATGTAAAGTTAAACGTGTTATTTTTTTTTTCAAATTATTTTAAACATATTGACAAAAAAATATAACAAATTGTTGTGTTGATAAATTATAGAACATTTGTAACTAAAAAATATAGTGTCTATAAATTATCAGACATTTTTATAGGTTAAATATACAGGATAGTTAGCTGAAAAAATACATTGAAGGAGAACATACCAAATTAATTTTATCGTTAGAGTTGCCACAACTGTTGTCAAGGGGTCACATTACTAGAAATGTTGAGAATCGCTCTTATAGATGAACAAGTTATTGAAGTTTTTTTTATTTATCGTCCTATTATATATTGATAATAAAAAAATACTTTTATAACCATTTCTAAAATTGTTTGTTGGGAAATATATTTTTTAACAGTCCTGACAATGATTTATAAAGTTGATTTAGATTCATTTTTTAGTAAAAAACGGATTGAAAATCCTAGATATCGTCAAAAACTTTATAAAGTCACTTCAAGATGTATTATAGTAAAAACAATATGCTCGCTTATCATTCGAGCCGCTACATTAGCCATCTGGCTATCGAAGAAGAATGAAAAAATTGTACAAGTGATACCAATAACAACTTTGTTTCGATTATATTAATTAGAAAATGTAACTATACTTCTCTACCTAGATTATACGGACAATTTTTAAATATTAACATATTTTACAGCGTTCTCCATTGGCGGAAGAAGTTTCTATGCTAGTTTTAATCTTTTTAGGAGAACATAGGATTTTAAAATTCTTAACCTTTCTATTTTCTAGATTAACCTGCTTCTGTTAATTGGCTACTTGTTTTTATTCGTATTTGATAAAATAGTCTCACTTTCATATGGCCAATAGAACGAAAATCTTGATAGTTGTCATGTTTTTAAAATTCATAAAATATCATAGATCCCCAATTCTTATTTGTTATATTTAATTGCTATAAATTTATGTTTCTTTCTTTAAATGTGGTTGAAAACATATAACAACCCTCCCTCATGTACATCCGATATTTTAAGATTCGTATCAAAAGAAATATTTCTGCTCTTCAAAACATTTCTTCGTACGGTATAAATTGGAACCACTTGAACAGATAAAATATAATGAAATAGTTAACTATATTTATTATTTACATAAATTTAACCTATCTCTAAAAATTATATGATTATATAATAAATTTTATTTATTAAACAAAAATCTAAATGTTTTTGGATTTAAAATTATTGAGTCATGCTGTAAACATTAAAATATAGAAAATTGTGACACACTATATATTAACAAGGCAGTTTTAAGTCACAGTGTATTTATTTGTATCAATGGGAAAAATTAACATAAATTAAATAAATATTTTATAACACGTTCAATTAAAAGTACTTTGAGTTTATAAAAAACAGATATAAAGGGTTAGATATGCAGTAATATATGTTTCGTTTAAATCTGAACAAGTTGAGTGTACTTAGTTTTTTATTATTTAATGTCTAATAAATAAAAATTAGAATATTAAACCTTTAAATTATATTAAATATTTCAATTAAAAAATCATTATACCATAAAGTAGAAAATTTTAAAATAAAGAAAAACATATTAAATTATATATACGAATAGAGTTAAATGAGAAAAGTTTTATACTTTTGAAATTGTAAAACTCATTTCCTATTATGCAAACTTGTGTACCATTGCCCCTGTGATAATAAAATTTGTTTTTTTTTAAATTCTTCTAAATTTGATTGTATGTCCGTTAATGGTAATCGGAATATACTTAAAGAGGTCTTAATAAATTAAATGTTGATTTGCGTTGAGTTATGAATTTCATTAAATGGACAAATCTATCAAACACGAAGTCGAGCAACAGATCAATACTATGCGCAACACATATTTAAAATTTTTTTGAAATTGTTAATTAGTAATGTGACTTTTAAAAAAGGGTAAACCAGCAAAAAATTTATAATATTTTTCAAAAATAAATAGTCATTTGGGTACCCTTAAGGGGCATAAAATTTCCATAACATTTCCCTCCCGGTCTCATTTTCGCTACAAAATTAGTCTCCGTGTTTTTCACAAAACATCAACGAAATGAATTAACCTACACAATTTATTTATTTAAAACTATCAAATTTATTTTATTTAAATAAAATTTTAATACACAATCAATTGATTGGATACTAAACATCCTACTAATCTTATATTTAGAGCTCAAGATATGTGTAACAGGAAAATATTTATATCATGTATTAAATATATAATTGATTTGCATATAAATAAAATTTAAGCAATTATGTTTGTAAGGGAGGGCAGTAATAAAAATGTTTTGTACATAATATTTTTCCACAAAAGATACAACTATTTGTTTGCAATTTAATGCCAAACATTCAACAAACACAGCCGAAGACTATTCCAATATTAAACATTAAATGAAAAAAACATTTAAACACGCTATCGATCCTTAAAAACATAAAAATTTATCATAAGATTTTCAATATCTTGATCTTAAAAAAACTTTTAATAATTTTTTATTTTTTTTTCGACTGTCAAGCTGTAAAATAAGAAACCACACCTGTCAAGCTTGTATAACCTGAATGTCTGCTGTAAATTTTGTTCCACATATAATTTGATAGTATTTATAAAGATTTCCTCATTTCTCATTTTTTTTATCGTCCATAGTATAAAAATATTTGTTGTAGTAAGAAAAGTGGCTATGTGTCCAAAAGGAAGGACCAACCGAACAAGTGGTTTTGGAATCAAATGTATATAAAATCTTATTCCAAAGGCTTTTAATAATTATTTCAAGTGCCGAAATTAGATAAAAAAGGTATAGAAACATAAAAAAAGTTGCTCTCATTAAAAAATATAAACCTGTCCGTCCCACCATTTTTATATTTGATGTGCTCGGGCTGATTTAATTTTTTTATGCATTTCTTCACACAAATAGAATTTTTAAATTATGGTAAAATTTTATAAAAGGGTCTTTAATAAATCATTGCTCCTTTGATATGTAATAAAATTGATTATAAATTAAAATAAAATCCTGAACCCCTCTTATTGATAAAAAGTAAATCCAAACTCAAACATGTAAACTGTGAAAAGCTTAGTTAAATTTTTTTTAAATATGAAAATGCAGCTATAAAGTATTTAATATATAAACATATACTTGAAACTGTAAAATAGTGTTGTAAATGTAGGAAGAAAAGGACATTTAACGTCGAGCAAAGACTTTGGCGGGGCAAAATTAAAACATATGACAGTTAATTTAATATTTTAAAAATAAAATTTTTTTTAAACACGCAAAGTTTCTAATAATAAAACATTGCACTAATGCTACTTATTTCTATTTGGTGCGCAAATTTGTGCTATCATTAAGGCAAATTTTTATATCTCCCTAAACTGTATCACATTGAATATATTCATGCTGTAGTTATTTGAGAATATTATTGGAAGTGACCAAATTGCAATCTAGGGCAAAGAAATAACCGTCAAAATTGACGAAACGAAACTAGGAAAGATAAAGTATCACAAGGGTAAACGAGTTTAAGGTGTATGGATAGTGGCTGAGATCGAAAGAACAGGAGAAAAAAAGTATTTTTATTGGAGGGGAAAAAGCGGAATGTAACAGCTCAGATAACTTTTCTGACAAAGCATATGAGACTAGATTCAAAAGTCAATACTGGAATTTGGAAAACCAACTTCAAATCTATATCTCTCTTCCCAAAATGTAAACTATTTAATCACATTCAAAGATCTAGTAACTGGTGTAAATACTAATACTATATATGTAAAAAATATTACGATAAAGTTTAAAATACAGCCTCAAAATATAATGAGAGAAAAAAATTAAAATTCATCTTCTTTACTTTATTTGGAGTAGAACGAATAAATGAACTCAATGGAGGAAGCGAGACATCAGCTGCAGACGATACACTATATTTATTAAATTATTATTTTTAATCTAAAATAAAAAAAATGACTTTTATTTCATACATGATTAATTATTTTTAGATTTCCGCCTAAGATTATTTCTTAGTTTTAGGTATTAGGGGGCGTTTACCAAAATATTTTGATATTAAAATATTAATTAAAATAAATAATAGATTCAGATGTTCTTATTTAAGTTCTGTTTAAACTTTATATAATTATGATTGAGGCTGTCGTGTTAAAAATTATTTTTTTCATAAGACAACTCGAATTTGTTGACTTCTGCTTAAAATTTTAATTTCTATAGATACATGTATAAGTTAATATATAAAGCACGTATTATAAAATTATGTAGACATTTACGCGTATGGGGCGTACGCCTTAATCACAGATGTTCAGCCGCTACTCTCAGGATGAGAAGCAGCTGACGTTACATAATTGAATCCTCATTGTTTTTGCGCAATCAATCAAATAATTGGGCGATATTATTTTCCTTTATTTCAACTCAATTAGAATACAAATATTCTATATTTTTATTGATTCCATAAGCTCTCTAAATATTTATAGTTCTTTAAGTTTTTTAATTAAAATCAAAATTAGTTTTAATGAATGAAATAGTAGATTTAATGTATAAAATTTATGGAAAAAAATTCTTTTTTCTTATTGTAAAAGTTTGTGCGCGTACTGAGCAAGAAAAAAAACAAATTGTAGGTTATTTATGACTTTCGAACATTTTCATCACATATAAATTTAAACGGGGATCTTAATAAGATATATAGCGAGTCACTATTCTTATTTTAATCGAAATGTTAGGTTTGTAAATATGAAAAATGTAACCCTTTGCGAATCCTTTCTAAGATATTTATTAA
Organism: Henneguya salminicola; assembly: GCA_009887335.1. Taxonomy (NCBI): domain Eukaryota; kingdom Metazoa; phylum Cnidaria; class Myxozoa; order Bivalvulida; family Myxobolidae; genus Henneguya; species Henneguya salminicola. Next base: position 9,265 of record SGJC01000508.1, read on the forward strand.
ACGGGCTACCGAGAAAAAGTTGATAAAAACCCTTTTAATAAAAATGAAAACGATAGAAAATCCATCTGTTATTTATTATTTTAAGTCTTAACTTAATGATTTATGTTTTGTTGATGTTAATTTTAATGGTAATTGTTTTTTTCATGGCAATTACCTTATCTATTAAAGTGAGATTTTTCAAAAATGGAAGCCAACGAATATCCTAATATAACAAAAAAAATGCTAAATTAATTATTTTTGGCATTGCATTGCGTTAAAAATATCATAGAACAACAAAAGGTATGCCTCGTCTGGGGGTTGTAAATTAATGTTTATTAAAAGCCCCTTTTCGCCGAAATCCATTTTTGATATTTAATACACTGCATTTTATATTACTTTAGGTAGAGATTTAAATTTATTCTTTTTGAGAAATTCGACATACTTACGATTTTCAATTTTACAAAAAGCAGACACGAGTTTGTATAAATGTTTTTATATATTTTTAGCAATTTTCTACATCTCATATAGGAAATTAGCTTTTTTCTCGTATAAAAAAGATATAGTTTTGAAATTTAAATTTATGAAAAGAAATTAAACGTTTAATATTATATTAAAGCGCTATAATAGTATTTTTTTAAAGTGTAATTCGTTTTGAGATATTTTTATATCTTATTTATTTACTAAAAAAATGTCAGTATTGTGTAATCGTTTCGAATGAATTTATTGCTAAATATGGGGTATAAAATTATCCCATTTATATAATTTTACTTTATTTTGTTAAATTTATAAAATTGAACCTACAGCTAAATTCTTCAATTGCTATATAAAATTAGCCTTTCGTGATTCAAAATATACTACAAACAAAATTAATTTTTTTACTTGCTAATTTTTGTCATGACAGGTGATAGATATAAAGTGTTAATATTAAAACAGAAATGATCTCACCTCTGGCGGATATCATGATATCGCGGCTCGAAAATAATGATGCAAGATAACCATAGGAGAGAATATTCCTGTGTCGTTTTATAATATTGATAACTAACATTACGGAATATCTATTATCCTTTTTTTATGCTCTATGTCTTCTCGAATATAAATATTTACAGGCTGAGGGCCTATAGAGCTACTTTACAGATGCGAGTTGATAGCCGAATTTACGCTAAATCGAAATTAGCTATATCTATGTAAGATTCGTGAATGGGTATGCCAAATAGTAAAGATTATTATAGAAAATTTTATTTCCTACATTTTTAAAATAAAATTATTTCTGACGGTGAAGGGAAGGGTTTGTTCAGATGATCACGATAAGGCCTTAATAAATCACCCTAGTTTAGAGTTTCCGTGTGTTACCATCGTCCATTTAGAATATAGACTGGCATATTTTTTCATCATGTGTTTGCTTCATATAATCATATAACTTTTCAAAACCAAGATTGATAATCTCGAATGCTACCTTGAGATTTCTTTCTAAATTTTCACTGTTGAATATTAGGGTTTTTTAAAAAAGAAATGCCAATTAAGTTTTAATTATGGAATCTATTTGTAATAATTATTTAACGCCATACTCTCATATAGCAGGTGGATACTCTAAGAGTGACTTGCCTTGCTTAGAGCGAAGTAAACGTTGTCTTGAGGTTAATCCCATATGGCTGTATCATAATAAACTCAGATAGATTGAATTAGTTTTGTCAATTTTTAAAAACCCTTAACATACCTGTTTGTTGCAGCCAGATACTTGCTTGGGTTTAGTGTTTATATACCCACATAGTAATATAAGTGATTAAAAAGTTTAGATTAAAATTTAGTACCTTGATCCGTTAGAATGATCAAAGGCATCCTAAATCGACAAATTAGGCCAAAAATACCACTTTTCGGCTGCCGTTTCCCCTTTAGTATCAAGAAAAGAATGGGTTCGATTTCTTTTTAATTATGATCCAAAAAAATATGACCTTTTATTAGTTCTCTCGATCGCTGGCAACATAAGAAAAAATGAATTCTAGCTCCCAAATTCCTTCCTCTTTCTATATTTAATCAGATTTAAATCGGCTTGCAGTGTAAAGCTCTAGCTCGTATGGGTGACGTATTCCTTGCAAAAATGGGCATAAATTTTAAATTTTATATCTTTTTTCGGAGAGGAGGAGTTGCAATCGAAGTTACCCCTCTATTAGCCTGTAAATGATTTAAAAATTCTCAAGGGGGCACAGACGATTTCTCTTTTAATTTTTTATATGCAAGTAGGGATTTCCCACTTTTCCTGAGAGATAAAACATTATCTTTGAAATGCAAACGAGCGTTTTCTTTTCCTCTGAAATACAGCTAGGGTGATAATGACACATTGTAGTACTTAGGTCCTATCCCAGATAGCTTCGTCAATTTTTTTATGACAATTTTTCTGTAAAAATCAAATTTCTGATTTAAAAAATATTGTATATGAAGTTTTTAACCTCCTCTTCTTTTCTCGGAACATATGAAATGAATTTATCATCCTCGTCTAATAATTGTTCTCCTCAAAATTGTCTACCATTAGAATCCATCCATCCTTCATTTATTTAAGTAAACAATAGAATTATAGTCGTTTGTTCTACAAACATAGCCCCTATAGAGGTAATTACTACTTTTTTTTTTTGGCAAAGATATGCGCTTAACACTCCCTATCTATTATGGCATATTATCGTTGATTAGGAATAAAAATCTTAATTTCAAATGTTAATAACACTTCTTCGGTACTTTAGAATTGAGGAATCGCCGTCTTGCCTGGGTCATCCCAGTTCAAAATAAAGGTATTGTGTTGGCCGTGTTAAATGAGGCTGAAAATACACAAATCTTGTCATTAAGCAGATCAAAAACGATTCGAAGAGCTTTAATCAAATCTAAGCTTTTAATTGTCAACCCAGTTTATGTTTAGGTTCAACAATTTTTTTTTACATTCTCTAAGAATCTATAATTAACCTTCCAATCATGATAAAGAATTTTGATCATATTTATTTGTTTTATTTGCCATTAAATTATCGTTCAATATGAGAAATGATTTATTTGAATGTGTCCATTGAAATGTTATATCTTAATAATTATGTTGTGCAAGAGCAGCCAATTAGCATTTTTCTGTTTTGATTTTTATGGCTTAGATGTAAATTCTTTCTAAACTAATGAGAATCTGAGGGATATAATTTAAATGAATCTAAGAAAAATCAATTTAATCTCGAAGTACATTTTATAATATTTAACTTATTTAGGAGCTTTATCTATGATTTATGGCAAGTTTGCACGCGTTACACGTCCAAAAACAATGCGTTAATTTTATAGGCATCGGTTCAGCTTTATATTAGCTGTTTATTTAAAATAAATCGTATATTTTTGGCATTGAATGCTTAAAATAAATATAAAAAATATTTTTAACAAAAAAAAGTAAAAAATATAAAAGCCAAATGGGGCTTTAATCCGTCTATCGGCTGTTGTTCAAAATTTCTTCCATGACTTACCTATATTTTAAATTATTCTTTTTCTAGGCTGATGTCATATTATTGTAATGATTCTAATGATAAAAAAATATATCCAAATTTTAAAAGGCGTCCCTTAGAGAAAATCCAAACATTTCTCATTTACCCCTTGCCATACGGTTTCGCATATAAATATTTATTTAAAATATGGTTATAATTTTCAACATGTCGAGGGATATTAGAAAAAATTTATAACGAAGTTTTCAACTAACTCTCATAACAATATCCATGTTCTTATTTCCCATACATCCTTGTCTACAAATTCTCCTTTATCTCATCAAACGCCCTAAAAACATTAAAACCTGAATACAATTCAGTAATTACAAAGCTTATTCATCTTATTGATGCCTCACCCTTTCCGAAAACAATCAATCTCATTTTTTATACAAAGCTATACACATGAAAAATTCTGTTTAAGAATTGTAGGTGATGTTTTTATAATAATTTTACCCACAAATAGGCGTTTGTTTGCGAAATACACCCATTCATCTCTTTTATGCATTAAAACTACCATATTTATACATTCAAAAGCTTTATCGATTCTTGAGATCAGCTTTTAACGCACTAATTTAGGTTTAGTTTTATATTACTAGAAGAACGGTATATTCAAACACGACTTTCTCAATCCAAGAAAATATGTTGTTACATAGTTACCCTTTTCATTTACGGTATATTAAAAATAGCCTGACTCAAGGTTTTACACCGGCGGAATGCATCGCCGGACATTTGATCGATATCTATTCAATTATAAATGCTCAAAAATTATGTTTGACTGTAATTAAATTTAATTTGTGCAAGCCTAGGCAGAAATTCTACTCTTCATTTTTTTTAACAAGCCGGGTAGGAGAGCAGAATGGGCGAATGGTATTTCTAATTATACCGAATTTAAGCCCTTTTTTTCAGATTGAGTGATTATTTCCTTCTTAGGTGCATTGGAATCCCGTTTGGATATGAAGAAGCTTATTCTACTGTAAGAGTACTTATTAGGTGTGGTCTTCTTTCGGTTAATTCTATCTCATTTGCATGTTTAGAAAAGAAGAATTGTATTTTTCGATGAAGTCAAACAACCTGTTCAAAATATTTCAGGCGAAGATCTTTCTGCTCAACAAGCTCAATTTCATACATCGACGCAAAAATTTAATTTTATGGTACGATTATGTCCGGTTATCCCAATCATGGATAAAATTATTTATTATTATTCACATTGGCTATTTATCATGTCAAAACGAATGTTATCCGATGCGATAAATTTGTGTTTAAGTTATTATTACTGATGTATATTAATTAGAAGTTAATTTGCGTGTGCCGTATGACGCTTCCATTTACATTTGAAATATTTATTTGCAATGTATTTTTTTTCTGCTATCGACCAATTTCGTTTATATTAAACTTATGCCTTATTCAGTTCTTTTATCCTTTAAGCTTAAAGAGCATTAGGGATTAATTATCTGTCGTTTTAATGTAAGAAGAGGCAGAATAAAAAGTATAAAATATATATTGTCAAAGCATATATAATCGTTTTTAATGTGTTTATTCCCGACTTTGGCGCATAATATCCCATCTAGCATTATCTTGAAAAAAACAAAAATTTATCTCGAATAAGAACCATCCTTTCTAGTTGGATAAATTTCGACGAGATTCTCGATGTGTAATTTCAAGACGCTTAAAGAAGCTAAAAATTTCATCAATGTAATCGCATTTTTGTTTCTCTCTTTGTACCAATCTAGGATAAATTTGTGAATTCCACTTATCTAACTTGACTCCGATACCACCATATCAATTTTAGAGAAATCCCACGATATTTAAGGATTTATGTTTGGGGAGCAAAGATTAAACGTAAGAATGTTTTAAGCAAATTAAAATAATTTGTTTAATCTCAAATTTTCATGTCTTTTCATGTCACTGTTATGGAAGGAATAGGGATTTACTGAGATGCTAACAGAATTAAAATCACACCTTTTCCCCGTTAAATGAACATTAGAAAACAGTTATTTTCTTGTTTTTATTATATGTTAGTTTACTTTTCCACATTTATTGAAGAAAAAATATTTTATAATTTGTCACGGCGTATCCTTATATTGAAATGTATGTTTGAAATTCGTTGATAATTATTAATTTTTTATATTTCATTTAATTTTCGAAAACTTATTATTGAAGTTAAAAATTAGTAATAAAAGTCAATTTTAAGTTAGGTTTTTGTTATAAATAAAATAACTATAGCATAATAAAAATACAATAAATCTTCTAAATTTGATACAATATACTACTAAAACATGTATATTAACTATTTTGAATAAATAATTCACTCTTTGTGCAAAGTTTTTTTTAATTATATGGATTCTGATTATCTTCATAAAATTATTGTTTATTTATAGCCCCGTCTATTTGAGAATATGCATCAAAACGAAAGAATTCACAAATCAAAGAAGTTAAAGAAATTTAATGAAGCTAAAATAATATATTGAAGAGCTCAAGAGGATTAAAAACAATTTAAAGATAGAATCTTGCAACTTTTTATTTTATAAATTTCTTTGGGGATTTTTAAATTACAACTGAGCTAAAATTAACATGATATAAACCAAAATTAATTGCTGATATTTTACATAAAAAGATTCAACATCTGATTGTCCCAGTAATGGCCCTACACCGCATATCTATCACGGCAATATAAAGAAACAAATTAATTCGATATTGTTTCAAGAAAGATGAATTTAGACTACCAAACCACGAAAAGGTGGCGCGAAGCTTACACATAAAGATTATAAAGACGAAAAGAATTCTTACACTAAAAATTAAGATGATAATGGTAAAAACTTTATTATGAATAAACTCCTACACTATGTAGACGATATTTCGAAATATATTTGCACAATTGGGAAGAGAAGAATACATTCAAAACTCGATTTACTTATGGTTGGGGTATGCGTCTGAATCGATAATTCAAAAAATACCCTACGATTATAGAGAAGTTTGATGATATTTTTGAAAAGGATATAGGTCGAGTTGCTTGAGATATGCCATTGGTAAATATTTTATTTATCAATCATTAAAAAGTGGTTAAACAATTTTATATAACCATTGTATTCTTATGGGGGTTTAGGGCACGGGATAATTATCAATTATTTGTTCTTCTTTAGGGAATAGGATTCCGACGCTTCTGATGAAATTTATTACAGTAAGGATGTTGTTGATATTACGAGCCAAAGATAAAAATTCTCTGATATTGACGTTTGCAATACTTTGAAAACTTCACGTGATGTTGGAATATTTATTCAAAACTCCTCAGTTCGAAATAAAAGTTAAAAAAAAATTAAAACAGATATTTAGGCATAAAATATAATTGCACAATGATATGGGAAATCGATTCCATTATGTTACTGTTATGATTGCTTCTCAATTATAAATAATACATTAAACAGAAATTTACTGTTGCCAATGCACAAGAAATTATCAACCAACTTAACTTTAATATCTATTGATACTTAAATATCCAC
>SGJC01000509.1:0-13838 GCA_009887335.1 Henneguya salminicola
TCAGGTGGGTGTAGGTAATTGGCAAACTATAGTAACTTTTGAAACAGTCCGGGGCATTCATAGATTCAGGTCATATGTAACTAATATCCACGGACAGGGGAGTGAGGCGGTTCTATCATGAACCTGAACAATAAAAATTTTGCGATCTTGAGAACTAAAATAATCCTCCCAACGCCGGGCTCCAATCACTCGGCGACCTGTGTAGTCTTTTTTTTTGTTTGAATTTAACTCATCAAGTTTGACTGTAATTCCGGGCCCACCTATGAGAATATGCTCTAATTCCATGCTGGTGGATACAGATTTTCATAAGGTTTAAAGTTGTTTGATATTTTTTCTAAAAAATGTCCTGTTATTACTTTTAGCAGACATTGATTCAACTCCTGCCAGCCAATGGTAGGCTGCCTTCAAAACATTGCAGATAGAACGTTCTACGCATAGACAAAAAGTTTAGAAGAAAATGCTTATACTAAGACGGGTGTCTTTTTTTAATTATACCTCAATTCGTCCTTCTTTAGAAAAATATTTTGGTTTGCACAAATTTGATAAAATTTATACCTTATGTAAACCTCTTTATTTATTAAATGCATTATGCGATATTTTCATCATTTAATAAAATATTATGATTCATTATAGAATCCATTGCTGTCTACACAGCCAGCTGCCCCCGTTGATTACTTTTCTACAGTAGATTCCAACAAAAAATTAGGATAAAAATACGTTTTGATTATTTATTGTGCGCATGTTTCAATTTATTTCCCCCAGTTATTTTGCTATCTTTTTAACATAATTTACGAGTATAACATTAAATAAATAAAAAAATATTTAACCGACAGATTAAGACTGTTTATGGAGATGCTTATTTAAATTAATATTTACGCCCTTCTTGACACATTTAGAGTGGCAAACACGCTTATGGCGCGGATGCCTTAATCGACGTCCTCAGTTCTCCTTTTGGAGGAGGGTGGCTGAACGTGTGAAGATTTATTTCTCACGGTTATTGAGAAGCCAATTAAATAACTGAAGGCATACTATTTTTATTTAAATTCCACACTTGCTATCATTAAAAGAATGAGCAGGCGTACAAGCCATCATTTGTCTTCCAAAAACATGACGAAAATGAAATTTTGTTGTCCTTGAAAATATTACATCTTTTGAAAAATTTTATTGGTCGAGACAATTTAAAACTGAAAATTTGGCCCTTGAATAGTGAAAGGTTGACAACCCATATATAAAATCTCATTTTCATGTAAACTGCATTTTAATAATTTCTACATGATGCCGAGAAATATTATATCTCTGAACAAGGGTGAGCTTACTGAGAATTATGATGTGTTTAATAAATAATACAAAATATTAAAAATGTGTAAAATATCAAAAACATATAATAATATACGAGGCGAATATTTACGAGAAACATCGGAAACATCTAAAAAAAATAAATTAGGTTCTGCTTTTCTCTGATTTTTTTTCTTCATGTGATAAAAAATATATTCTTATAAAAAGAATTTTATATCAATAAAGCAAAAATCGATTTTTATTATAAAAAAACACGGAAAAATGTAAAAATACATCATAGCTTGAATTTTCAAAAATAGTGAATATTTTAACCCAATGCTCACGCGCGAAAAACAATATCATTGTTGGCTGGTTTTTTTTTTCAGCGCTTACCAAATATTTTTAGATTTATTTTTCCGCATCAGGATTTGGATTGTCTAGCTGTTTTTTTTTGTATTTTTCATATTTAGAAAGCTTTATTTTTGAGATTAGGACATGAGTTTTGTTGAGGAAGTTATTTATGCTAATTATAGTAAAAATCATTCGTTTTTACATAATAATTACATTATCGCTTAATCAAGCAGAATCAAAAATTTTCATTGAAAACCCGAGGCTGACCGGGGTAAGATAATTCTGATATAATCTGAGGTCGGAAGATTTTTATTCCACATGACACTACTGGCTACTAACAGATGTCTACCTTTCTGCCATTTTTCTCATAATTTATCTTAAAAAATAAAAAGAATGATCAAAAAATAAATATCGCGGACACGCAGATCAAGCTTTTTTATTAATAGATTAATGTTAATTTTTTATATCTAATAGTCTAACATCCCAAAGGCTGGACGACATAAAATCTGCATGAGAAAGTGTGCAGTAGTTCTATTTGTATACTATTTACTCTACAAATATAAATATTAGACTAGCGGCTTTTATTTCCGACAAATAAAATAATCCTTTCCACCGTTTATTTATAGGGTCCAACGCAGAACGTATCAACCGCATAAAAGGAAAACAGAGTGTAATTAATTTTTGTTGTAATGCGCACGCCTCCATTAAGTATAATCCTAATGGAAATATGTATTGATGTTAGGGTACCTAAGGATTAAAACACTTTCAACATAAATTTGGGATGATTTCATACATTTTTCTATTATAAGATAATGATTAATTGAGAAACGCAATTATTAACACCTCATAATTTTTATTAGATAAATTAAATTACGTTATAAATATTTATAGGAGGAAAACCATGTAAAATAAATATTGAATAGAATAATAGTTTAAAAATAGTAAAATTATTAAAATTGATATTTTTCAAAAATAATTAATGATAACATTTAAAAAAAAAATTAATCAGCCGCATCCGAGGAGGATTATTAAAACTTTCAAACTTTTACAAAAATGGGGGATGCTTTTGATGATATGGCTGATATAAATCCATTCGCAGTAATTATTTTAATGTATAAGTCTAAACATATAGGACCCTTCTGTAATAGCAGCGTCTAAATATACTAAAATGGAAATGTCAGATGAACAAAAAACAAAAGCTGGAAATGGTGCAGAATCTGGCCCCTCGTTTTCTGCAAGTCGTCCCGTGAACCCCAAAGGAATAACTGCTGAACTAGATACATATATGCAAAAGGAAGAAGCGCTACGAATTCGAGAAGAACGTCTACGCACGCGCGAGTCTGAGATTGAACGAGCTCACCCGTCCGGATATAAGCCGCCAAATTTTCCGCCTCTTCCTCACTGGTTTCCCATAGCGCCTTGTTTTTATATCAACATTGAAGAAGAAATTCCAGCACAAAATACTGCATTGTGTCGGCAGCTATACATAAAATTGATGGGTAAAAATCCTTAGTATCTAACTAGCCAAGCCTATTCTTTGATGCAGATATTAAATGTTTTAGCAATGATTTTTATTTTAATGGGTCTGGATAATTCTCTCTCTCCTTTTATTGCCTCAGTAATTATTTGCATTCTTTTTGTTCCTGGTTCATTTCTATTTTGTTTTAGATCTGGATATATAGCCCTTAAGTAAATATATTAAATAAAGTTTCAGATCAAACAGTTCTTTCTATTATTATTTATACTTTATATCTGCAGGCGTTGAAATATTTTTACATTTACTACAACTGCTTGGTATAAATGGAAATGCATGGGCGTACGAAGTTTTTTTAATTTTTAGCGGATTTTCTAATGGCGGGCGTTTATTTGACCAAGGGTATAAATTTGGCGGAATTGTTTGCATAATATTGGGTTTTGTCTACACAGGATTTTTTTTCTATAGTATATATCTATTGAGATTGGTTATTATAAAATTTTTCACATTAGATGCAAATGAGTTATAAATTGAGTGGAGCAAATCTACAAAAAGCACAGAGTGAGTTTGGCGCAGGCGTGTGGAAACGCGGTGGAGCTGAATTATTGAGCCAAGCTTTTTCGTCTCCAAATGCGAATATTCCGTAATTAGATAATGAATTCGTAATTGTATCGAATTAATTTTATCATATGAATCATTTATTAATTCATAATTATTTCTTTTGTTTAAAATTGCTTTGAATTGCATAAAAAATCATTCGGGAACTCGTGCATTTTTAACAATTATACAATTCTTTAGTTGTTATTTTGATTTTTTCTTGTTATGCCTTTGCTTTGGTATTATTTTTAAATTTCAAATAATGAGTTTAACGAGCAATAACTATGCTTCCACACCTGTTATCTCCGGTCCTCATAATATTAGACCATTTGATCTGTCCCCTTGGTTTTGTCGCGTCCGTAAGATCTTTACTCTTCATGATACATGCCCTCTGGACTCGAGTAACTCTGATAAAGATTTGCTGAGATACTATGGAATAGAAATTGTAAAACTTCTTGAAACAGGGTCTTATTCCAAGGTATGAATATTTTTTCCACTATTTAGGCGCCCATCTATTATGGAACCTGGAATAAAAAAGATATTGCGATAAAAGCTGTTAAGATAATAGATAATCGACCGAGTAAACACGCGAAATACGAACTAGCTGTTGTTAAAATAGTCAAGCATCCAAATATAGTGATGCATTTCTCCTATTTTCGGGCTTCTAACCGCATTTTTTCCGTAATGGAATACGTCCCTGATGGCACATTAGGTAAATTCATTAAAGACAAGCCGTTTGTAAATTTTGCAACACTTAAACGAATGTTTTATGATATTCTATGCGCTATTAATTACCTTCATATTAATAATATTGCGCATAGAGATATCAAAGATGAGAATATTGTACTTAAAATAAAGCACAGTGATTATCCCATTCCAAAATTATGTGATTTCGGGTTTTCTGTACGACTGAATTCCCAGTATGATCTATGTACAAATTACTGTGGAACACGATCTTTTAAATCCCCAGAACTTATTCATGCTGAAGGACCATATAATCCATTCAGAGCCGACATATGGGCACTTGGAATTTTATTGCATAAAATGCTAATCAAAAAAACTCCAACATATTCTCAAGAAAAGAGAAAACTCACCATGGACTTGACCTGTTTTCCTAAATGGGCAGGCGAGCTTATTGAAGGAATGCTGAAAACACAACCTGCCGAAAGAGCTGAACTCATCAAAATGATGACATGTAAATGGTTTCGTGGAATGGAACAGAATAAACGTAGCTGAATAGAAAATTTTTACTTTTTAATATTTAATTTTACATTTTTTAGTTAATAACGGATTTGAAAATTAACATGCCATTTTAGGAGATGGCTGACCTAGTACATAATGACATAATTTCTTTTACCAGTCTAAAAATTAGCCAACTTAAATTATATGATCAAAATATAACGATACAAAAGCAGGGCCTAAATCAACGTTCTTCAATATTTATACACCTAATGATTGGTTGACGAGTAGGAAATTAATAAAAAAATAAGCCGCATACTTTTTGTTTTTTTTTATTAATCTAGCACTATAGGGTTTGATCGAAAATTAGTCTGACCAATGATTCAGGAGAACTGGTCAACAGTATAATCAACAGAATAACATTGTAAATTTGAACCGTAATCTAAAACCGAAAACTAAACAACATCAAAAATATAAATAAAATTAATTTGATTTTTTTGAGACATAAAGTATCCATAGGAATATTCATAATAAAATATTCACAGATTTGTTATCCTTTTTTAGATTTAAAAGATATTAACACATATATATACGTTTGACTATTGGATAAGGAATTATCGATGCACTATATGTACGTTTCAGGGCTAAATATATCATCGGTTCTCTTTTTATTTGGGTGGGTACGATTTGCTTGAGTTTCCAAAAAAATGGATCCGATAATATTGATATGAGACATGCATGGGAACATAACAGATAGAAAATTGTTGAGAATTATCTTTTTGAGGAATTTAGAAAAGTACTTATTTTTACGAGTAACGCTATGCATACATACAAACAATCGAAGGTTTTGTGATTGATTGTATCAATTTATTAAAACGAAAAATTGATTTTAAAAACGAATAAAAAGTTGATATTTTATATAAGTATACAGGCAATGCGAATCAATGCCCCGATGAAATATTTCTTCAATAACAAAGTATTAATGTAAAATTGAATGGCTTAAGTTCTTCTATTATCGATAACCGTGGTAATGCTGATAGTCTAACAGTCAGACAGCACTAATTTATAAGCGTTCAATTTTACAAGAATATCTGACATGAGTTTTACACACTCAAACAAAAGCAACCCATATACAAGGTGAAAGAAAAGCCAATAATTTTTGTTTAGGATAAATTTTTCTACGAATGAGTTCAAGATATAATTAATTATTTATTATATTTATATAAAATAAAGAGTCTAAAAATACATAATTAATTTTTAACACTATGCGAAAATATTAGTTGAAACCGAAACAGAGCAATAAAAACATAATTATTGTCTTCAAACATTTTGAAGAAAATTTATGCAAAAAATAAAATAAAAACACTATCTGTTATTTTATTAGACATATCTTAATATTTCAACAGCAAAGGTGTCGTATGTTGAAGTTAGTCTTTGATTGTATATATTTCCATGAAAGTTTTTTCACGCTTTTTATACAAAAAATTAAAGAACGCACGTAATTTATTTAAAAACCCAGTGTAATTAATGCGGGAAATAATGTTTACACAAATTATACATCTTATTTAAAAAAATTATAATACCGTACACATAATGTAAGTTTGCCCCCTATTAATCTTAGTCAAGTTATCTATTCTTAAAAGAAAAATATAGATAAATTTGAAAGAATCGTATTTCATGTCCTAGAAGGGCCCATTCATTATGGTTCATACCCTTACCACAATTGACATTTATTCTTATTGGAGACAATTCCTTCTATCCTATAAAGGTGAGTACGACATAACTTTGAGTACACCACTTAAAGTTTAGTGCAGTCGATAAGTGCTTAATTTCAGTGATCTCACAAAAAACGTAGTTGCCCATGTTTCAATGCCCCTTTTAGCTCTCAAAAGCAGTAGAATTTCCCTGACCCCCCAATATTTCAAAAAGATGAAAATAATAGCTAAATAAATATTAAAGAGGTTCTGAAAATTTGTTGTTGTTAAACATTAAATTAAAAGTAAACGGTAAAAGTGTACATTCCAGTGTGTAAGCGTTATAGGCAGATATCGAATTTCAAACGTTTTAAATTAAGCCTTGCGTATATAATATGAGAAATGGAAGTAAAAAATGTTTAGAACACTGCTCTACTTAGCGAAATACAGTAAATATTTTGAAGAAAATTTAATGTAACATTGTGAAATTTATCAACGCATGCGCGAGAGAAGTAAGTGAGACTTACTCCAAATATATAGTTTTACTTTGCTGTTTTGCCTTTCGTTTAAAGGCTGCGTTCATGCGTATGCAAGGTGGATATTTCGACTGAATTTTTACAGGAACTTTCTTTTCTGAATCACAGTTATTTTTCAAATACCCGATTTCTTTTTTTTGTTGGTGATTAGATGTTTCATAGAAATCGATGAGAAAATTAAATATTAAAACGAAGCAGATTATGAAAGATTGGAATATATTCGCTGATAACACGTAAGTCAATTACGTTGTGTTATATCCATAAAAACGATGAAGGAGAAGGCATCTTGAAAATCGACGAGAGTCTTATTTTCGATTGTAATTTTAACGCTAGAAGAATTTCTGCAAACAAGGATCATTTGACAGTTAATAAAATATATGAATAAGTGCGAATATTTATGGGAATTAAAAAAATGAGATACAGAAACTTTGAAAAGTAAAATTTGATCGAACGTTAGTTAAGCTTTCATCCAAAATACATAAAGAGGAATGCCCCGTAAATTATACAATTGAGAGAGACTACTTTATTTTAGGATTTAGTTGTTTATTCTTACGGTTTTTTATAATAGTGACGTCGATACTATTCCGATCAAAGCCGTAAAGAACTTGAAAATTTTTATTTTGTTCGATCCCAAGTAAACTCGAGAAGACCTCGTTTTTTAATATCGTAGAATATTTAATTAAATGTATATTCCGATGCCGAGTCATATCTCAAGTTATAAATTGAAGATATCCCACGCATTATATTCTAGTATAAATCGATTTAATTGGTATCAATTCGTTATCATAAAACTTATTTTTTTATTTGTTTGTCGATTTAAGAGACATTTCACAGACAAATGTCTAAAATTTTAGTGCGCAAAATCATTCGATTTAAAATGGTTGCAAGTTTTTAAAAAAAAAAATTATTCTAACATAAAAATTTAACTAAATGAAAATCACATATTAAAAATTTAGCAAGTATGAGTATGATGGCAAATCCCAGTTAATAAACAAAACAGACAAGATAAGACTTGGCGGAATGCATCCAAGGGGAAATATCGTTGAAATTACTCAAAAAATAAACGATAAAAATGATCCAAATAATTTAATACTGAAATTTATGGTAATATATCAAATTATCTTGATTTTTACAAAATCAGATTTATCAAGATCTTTTATTGAAATTAAGAAAGGCATTTCCGAATCTTCCAAATAATATACCATAAAAAATCAGTTCATGCATCTATAAGAAAAGAGAGAGGGGGAACAGCTAAGATGAAAATGATGGTTCCTTCCTCCCCCGTCAGATGAAAAGGAAACGGCCAACCGTTCTTAAGTCGGTTCTGGATTGGGGATATACATTAAGAATTTGATCAAATCACGATTTTAGCAACGAACAAAATACTGAGCCGGAATGTTACAATTCTCATGAGGTTATCGATAGAATTTGGAGAACAACTCATCATTTTTTCTACCAATGAATTATTGTTTGTGTTTCGATCTAGAAATTCGGATATATGTCCCATATGCGTATGAACTTGGGACTGCCTTACACGAATACGTGTACTGTGAATTTATTCTTCAAATTATAATGGTGATTGAATATGGCTGGATGCTAATGATCATAAGAAACGATTTCGAATTTTCTCTTTAGGTGGCCAGCAAATAAGAATTTCCAGAAGCTAAATTAATTGGATGCTACTTCCACCTCAATTCGGCAATCAAGGAGCGATTTAAAAAAACTTAAAATTTATCCTCATGCTTTTTTTTTGATTATGCGCACAAAAATTTACGCGGTTTTAGGAATTCGGCGTTTTTGTAACTCTTCGGATATTACTCGCTGGTTAGTATTGTATATTTATTTTACCAAATTTCTCAGTATTTTAGAAAATATCAAACAAACATGAATATATTTCACATTGACTTGTGAGTACTTGCCAGTTTTCCCCATTTTTAATATTTTTTATAGTGGGTGTATAAAATATTAGCTCGACCTTGTTTCAAAAGTTGTGAATTATCCAAAATAAGAGAAAATATACGCAGTCGCGAAGAGATTTAAATTTAAATCAATCGTTCTTTGATATGTAATTGGGGCAACTATATTGTGGATGGCATAACCCATCGTATGACAATCGTGGCTTAAATTAAAGAGGCGAATGAAGGTGTGTGAATTGAGTCTTCACAATCATTGCGAAGCCAGCTTATCACTAGAGTCAGATGTTTTGTTATCATTGAGATTTTTCTAAAATGTATTTTTAGAAGAATTTCAAAAATTTTTCGAATAAGTCTTAACTTGCTTAGTTTAAACCCTAAGATTTTGATATTCGATAAAATTTTTAACATTTATAAAAATAGTGAAAGGATGAACTGCACAGGGGCAGTCGTTTTTTTACAAGACTAATTGATCGTAAAATACAGCAAATCTTGAAATTAAACTATTTAAACATTAATTCTTTGATAAAAATTAAAAAAATTCTATAGTAAGATACTTATTGAATTCAATGTTCCTCCCTTAAATATTATAAAATATAACATTCAACGGAGATTATGATTATTGGAAAATTTTCACTATTATTAAACGAACAGCGAATTCAGTGGTGTTATTAATCTGGTTGCTTGATATTTTATAGCCAAACTTTTCAGAATATCTTAAAGATTATAAATAAAAGATATTTCGAAACATATAAAATAAAACACAACTTATTTTAATTTCTCTAATAAAAACAAAAGAAATCAACAATGGTGATTTTACAGCCATTTTTGGCCGCATCGGCGTCTTTCAGAATTAAATATGTATTCAGCAATATCATCTTGTTGTTTTGGAAGCGATTATAAAAGGCGATTAAAATTAAAATTATAAGCTAAATAAGTTTATTGAATCTCAAAATATTCCTAATTTACGTTCGTACTTCAGGCTCGATTTCTGTTAAAGGAGGAATAATTCCTTTTTTCTTGATTTAAAAATACTCATAATTAAACCACATAATAATCATAAATTAATTCAGGCTCATCATCAATAATTTCTAAAAATTGGTTTTGAAAAAATATACTTATAGCAGGTGAGGTGGATTTGCATTTCATAAATAAAAATACTGGCAAATAAGTTGTCTAATTTTAAAAATATTAAAGATGCATTAATAGCTGTTCTGGGTACGAATTTTGAGAAATTATTGTCATCATACTCATCAAAACATATACTAGAGTTTTCTACTTTAGGAAGCTTACAAACGTCCATTATATTTAACACCGCGGCGTAAGCGGTAATTAATATTATGGGAGTTGTTGTTGGTATTTGTGCACCGCTCGCTTGTTGCTTTACACAAACTGCTTGTAAATTATGTTGCGGATCGTGCCCAGGATGTAAATATTCTACAGCTACTCGTATTGGCTTTTCAGTAACCCTTGCTATAACTTCAGTTGTTTCTTATTTATGTCTTACTGATTTTGTTAAAAAAATTGTCACAAAAGTATCTCCTTTTTGCAATTACGTACTTCTATTCTTTTCAAATTAAGGTAAATATTACTAGTTGCTCCGAGTTCGTTGGTCTCGAGGCAGTTTATCGTATTCAATTCTCTATCGCTTTGTTTTTTATGCTTATGTGCCTTTTAATGGTTAACGTACGTACGAGTCGCGACATTCGAGCTTTCTTTCAAAACGGGTTATGGATATTTAAATTTATTATCATTATTTTAATAATTGTTGGAATATCATATATTCCTGCAAGTGATATATTTAGCAGAGGTGTTATGGTCATCGGAATAATATCATCGTTTATTTTCATTTTAATCCAACTGATACTTTTAATCGACTTTGCGCACGCGTGGAATGAACTGTGGCTTGAACGTGGGGAGGAGGATACCTCTTGGTATGGGGGCCTTCTTACTTGTACCATTCTCCTGTCCACCTTAGCGTTGTCTGGTGTTGTTTGTATGTATGTTTACTTGACTAGTTCATCCTCCGAATCATGCTCAATGCAGATATCCGTTATTTCCATACATTTAATAATATCTATAGCTTTTTATGTAGTCTCGGTTTTGCCGGCAGTTCAAGACATACAATCATCTTCTGGATTGCTTCAATCGTCCCTCATTTTTGCCTACACTACGTGGTTAATCTTTTCCGCCATAGGTCTTCAAAAAAGTATTTATCTAAGCTAAATCTTAGGCTCATGTAATAGTATACTTAATGCCACCAGTTCCAATGCTACCTTTCAACAATTTGCTGGAATTTTTAGCCTCATGTTCACGATATTTATGCTCGTCTATTCCAGTTTCCGTAACGCTGAAAAAGTATTGGTATTGTTAACTAGCATAGGGCCACCTCCTCGGATTTGCAAGTAACGAATTAGAGACGCACGAAACGAATACTGAAACACCTGAAGGTCATTACGGTCAAAATGTCGTTGATGATGAGGAAGAAGGAGTAGCGTACAATTACTCCTTGTTCCATTTTTTCATGTGCTTAGCTAGTCTCTATTTGATGATGACCATTACTAATTGGGTTAAGTAAATAATCTCATTTTCAACTTAGTCCAATGCACCCAACTGCTCATACAAGCACTGTCGCAGCCGTATGGGTAAAAATATCTAGTAGTTGGTGCTGTCAAGCCCTCTACCTCTGGACATTAATAGCTCCAATTGTTCTTAGTGATAGAGAATTTTAATATCTTGTTGATTTCTATTTTGTCTTGTGTAAGCATCTCCAATCTGTGTCTCTCAAATAGAATGTCCTCGTTTATCTGCTCATGCGTCGTTCATCAAAAAATATTTAGAAACTAGACTTAACTACATAAATTCACAATATAGGAAAGGAATCAAGCATTCACATTTTATACCTCAAGAACAACAAAGATATAGTCCAGTTCATTATCTTCAAAACTGTGCAAATGAGCCAAATTAGTATTATTTTTAACACATTTATAAATAACATAATTTTTGTGCAAGAATACTCCCCGATATTCCTTAAACAGCAATAATATTTTTTTATTACAAATTCTTCCTTTTTATGTTCTCACAAGCTCTTTAGTTTCTGCCAAATAAATTATCAATACACCAAAGGTATGATGTCTTTATTTTTTGTTGGCACTATAGTAGTGACGCCCTATGAGGCCGTATTTTAATAAAATCTTTTTAACTTTTTTATTTGTCAAATTCATGTAATTTATTATTTATTGTGAGGGCAATCGACGATATTCTATTTTTAGCACCGCGCATGCGTTATTAGTTTCTGCCATATTTATTGCCCCTTCCTAACCCGCATATCGAGTAAAATAATAAATTTAATTGTATTATAAATAACTATTTTTTTTTTATTATAAATTTATTGAATTTGCCTTGTATTTCAATATTTATTCCTTATTTTTAATCAGTCACAAAAAGAATATTTTAGACTAAAGGCGTTTCTGTAATGAAGCCTTTTCGGATGAAAAAAGCAGCAAAAAAATTATAAGAGACTAAAAGGGAGACTGAGGATAAAATAGAGTTTCCTAATGAAAATTCAGTCAGGGAACAAGATTTATAAAATGAGAAACTAAATCTGGAAATCATTAAAAGTAATTACGAGTTTTACTCAGGAAGAAATAAGGCTACTAAATTTAGTAAATTATTCTTCAGTCAGACTTTACCCATATTTAGTTTTTATAAAATCAAAAAGTTACCGACACCAAGTAGGCTTAATCACAATGAATAACTCATTTTGTCATAAATTAAATATTTTATAGACCGTTAAATAATTGACTGTATTGTCAAATATACGAAGGAATATATTAATTCTGTTAATAAAAATTGTTCACAAGAAACAGATGAAAATCGTACGAAACAAAGAAAAGATCATGGAGGAGGTAATCATGTTCAGATTGAGAAATGTTAAAAAAAGTTTGTCAAAAATTACATAAAAATATACTTTGTCTCCTTTTGTCCCTATCGTTAAAAACTTTGACTCTTTTAATGCCAGATGTGTAAATGTATGCAATGTATACCTTATAAACGGAATTCATATGGTCTACAGATTTGGGTTCTTAGTCATAAAATAATATTCTTATCCAACAAGCTCGAAATCTTTTGAGAGAAACCGATTCAAAACAGGGCATATAAAGGGATTGTTGATCTTGGCTGTAGTTGAAAGGTTGATTGAACCACTTTATAATTCAGGACACAATGTACTAATACATAATTGGTACACCAGGGTAATCTTAGACGAAATCCTACTGGAAAGAGTTAGGACAATGTATTGAACTATAAAAAAAAATTTCTGTTAAGTTAAACTCACCTCATGAAATATATGTTAGACCAACTGTGTTTTGATTTTGTGAAAACATTATATTAATTTCTTATATATTTAAGAAAGGATAAAACGTTTTTTTATATTGAGTACCCCGCATAATGACGACAAGGGAATCTAACTACAAGAATATATCTAATCCTTCATCGCAATGATGTAAAAAATAGAGTGGATCTTTTTAGCATAAATTATAATTATGTTATTAAAAAAAATACAGGTGTTTGGTTTTATTTCAAGACACATTGAATATTTCCACCATTAATACTCAAATATTACATTCAAAAATAGATAATTTTTATTTTATCATTAATTTATAATAGGATCATCTTTACAATAATAGCCCCCCGCTTGGCGGCGCCGCTAAAAAAAATAAATGGCGATTAATTTTTATTTTTACCAAAATTTATACTTCAATGGGTAATAAAATTATTTAAAAAGTATAAAAAATGATTTAAATTACTTATCTGCAAT
>SGJC01000510.1:0-25168 GCA_009887335.1 Henneguya salminicola
AGGGACAGACAGAATTGCTTTAATATATATATTATAATTAATGAAGGAAAATATATAGAATAATTCATAATATGTGATATTTCATTTTGTTAAGTCTTACATCAAGACAAGTGTGTCTATGCTTAAAGGGCCTCCATCAAAAATCTGTTAATACGAAGAATAGTCAGCTTCCATTGCACAAAGATCTTATTTACTTATTTTAAGCAGATATTCATCAAACATCTAAAGAAATTATAATTTTTTGTCAAAAAACCAGTATGATAGGGATTACCGATAATTTTCTTCGCTTGACTCACTAAAATTCAATCTATGTCTAATTTGGTACAATATTTTGAGTAGGGGATTTTTTATCGTATACTATAATCCGCGCAATCCGGTTTCAAATTATCCGGAATTTGGTGGATTCTGGAAGTCCCCTGTATATTTTTTATCTTTAATACGTTTTTTTCTTTCTATATTATTTAATATACATTTTTTATGGATTAAAAACGATCAAGAACTGAAATTTCCCTTCAACAAAAATGTGCATACACTGGTAAAACATTGTTGCATTGGTATTCTGCTATGATAGCAGATTTGTTAATAGGAGCAGAAATGTTGAGATTGCAAGCAACCAAATTTTCTTAACATCTTGGGCAGCTAAGGCTGAACGAGGAAGTCGATATGAGTTTGATTAGTCGCTGGAAAGCACAACACGAGATGGCTTTTAAAAGAATGGCCGGTGAACGTTTTTCTGTGTCTGCTGAGGCTATCCATCACTGAAAATAAGTCATCGGTAGAGAGATTAAAAAAAAATATTCGGCGGAAGATATTCTTAATTTCGATTAATGTGGGTTATTTTGGTTGTTAGCACCTGAAAAAAACTTTGGCGGGAAAACAAGAGAGTTCACGGCGACAAAAAAATCAAAATTAAGGATAACGGGTATGCATTGTGTTAGCATGTGATGAAAAAAGTCTTATCTTCGGGTGATTTGAAATATGCAAAACCACGATGCTTTAAAAATGTCTTGCATATTCCAGTTATTTCTCGAGCAAAACGAAAAGGTTAGAGGACAAGCGATATTTTCACGGAATTCGTTATTTCGATCAACAAGGAAATAAGAAATCAAAATCGCAAAGTGGCGTTTATTCTCGATCGATGTCCACCATATCTTCAAATTACGGGATTAAAAAATGTGGAATTATATTTCCTTCCACTAAATACCACATAAAACTCAACCCTTGGATGCAGGGATAATCAATTCAATGAAATGTCGATATCAGAAACGCCTCTTCCAAGGCATGCTGTTCTGTTATGAAAACAAAAATGATTTCGATTTCAATCTACTGGACGCCTTATCCAAAAAGAGTGTGGCAAATTTTTTTTGACACTGAGGTCGACGTTGAAAATCTATTTGATCGATTCAGATTATTTGATAAAGTGTCTGAAGATGTCCCTTTTTGAGTGGTTTGTAGAGGCGGATGAAGACCTCTCCACAATAGCTGAGGTTTCTGAGGGTGAAATTTTTGAGATGTTTAAGCCACCGAACAAAAATGAAGACAAGGAATTAGATAGCAAAATTTTGATAAGGACATCCCAAAAAGAAAAGAAGTAGTGCAGGTATTATACACAATTCATTATTTTTTACAAACTCATGAAGGTTTGGAGAAGCCTCTCCTCCATATTGAGTGTTTTAAAGATGATCTTGGTCAACATATTTCTAAAGGAATGAAACAAACAAAAATAGATTTCTTTAAAAATCATTTAATACTAAATTTTTTTTATTTGAATTAATGAATTGTTTGCCAATTTGAAAGTATTTTTATATTTTTTGAAGTTTTGGTTATCACTAAATAAATTTCGGTTAATCCGCAGAAAAACTGTCGATCCTGATAAAGCGAATTATACTGTATATAAGAAATTGGTAAAAGGAATATTTAGTTCGAATTAAAATTCAAATCTATTCTGAAAAATTGTATAAATTATTAAAACAAGAAATTCAGAAATATATTCCCAGTTTTATGGGATTCTATTTTTTCGCTTTTGCGTCTAATCTTGTTTAATAATCCTCAACTAATTTTCAAAAATTTTGGTAGGAACTGTATTGTTGGGAGTGGTTCAACACAATTTTGGCCATGAATACTAATTTCATGAGTATAGAAAATAGTAATAAATTTTGCTACGATCCTTTATCATCTGAAAGGTGATGTGAACAAGGAGGAGCATGTCTTATAATCCTCATATGAGTTTCCTCAGATCTATTCGTTAAGAATTTTACAAAACCGTTATCTTTATTTTGTTAAATTGCATAGAACATACATGCTTCGTTGCCCTTTTTATTTGCTATACTTTCTTTTGATCGCAAGAGCTAAATCGATTAACCCAGTTTTCAACTAATCCTATTTTTTATAAATATTTAATATGGAAGTAACAATATAAATCTAGCATAAAACTTATTCAATCGATCCTTACCTTATTTGAAATGCCAAAATCACAGAATTTAAAGCTGCGATGCGTTTTGCCAATAAATGTATTAAAGAAAATATGATCAAGATGAAATATGGTTTTCATAAAAATAAATTATGACTTTTGCTCAGTATCATCCTACATATTCATTTCAAATATTTCAACTTCTCTTTGCTCTTATTTGCCTATGGTGTCACTATTCCTGGTTGTTAGCAGCTTTCACAAATCTTAGGTGGGGATACCGAATCCTGTTCTCTTGGATAAAAATTTGTAAATTGATTAATTTCGATATTTCGAAAAGATTATTAAGTGACATCATCAACTTTAGAATATGAGTATTTTTTTATTAACTTCTACAATTTTTATAATTAGAAGTAAAAATACATTTTATTACGCAAAAATGTTCTTACCATTTTTTTTAAGTAAGTTATAATTTATTTATAAATTTAAAAACATTTTAACGCTAATCAAACCCGAAATTTATAATTTAGATTAATTGGTTCCATTTTTGTTCCTCAGCCTGTTTTTAAAAATTTTTATTTTGATGATATTTTGTATCTTATTCCTTTTAATTCTTTGAAAAATTTATGTGAGGAACCTCATTACATGCGGGGAATATATGTTTTGCGCTATTGGTTTTCTCGGACAATATCTGCATTTTTTTTTACCTTTTATCCTATTTATACGCTATAATAATGCTAATATATTAGGGTATTATCAAATTTATTTAATGTAATTTCAAATTTATACAATTAAATGCTTTTGTTCAAATTTGAATTTTACTGGATATATTTATTGTTTATTAAAAAATATCAAGAAGCAATTTAAATAGTTTTTGTTTCTTTTTCGTAAATTTTACTCTGAAATATTGCATCAGTCCAATTCGTAAGTTCGTTTCTTTTTTATTCTGTCATTTTGCTTGCCAGCCGTTGCAAATTCATCGTTTTTCTGATCAGATCTCATAGCTACTAATGTGTGTGCATTTTTTATTTTCTCTTCCTTTTCCGTATCTAGAGTTTTATGTGGAATAAAATTATTCTCTTTTCATAATTAAATATATCTTATTTTACCTTCTTTTGATATTAGTTCATCTAATTTTGTTTCAGTATCGCCTTCATAAACTTTTGCTGAATATTTTTTAGGTGAATCTTCCGCTTTAATCGATAATGGCTTCTTTTTTTCCTGTTTTTCTGGATGTTCAAGAGATAACTCCGAAAATCTAGGTGAAAATGTCGGATAAATATTCTGATATTCTCCCCTTTTAGTTTCAATTTCCATTGGGCATAAATACATTTTTTTCTCTGCCATAACAAAAAAAATCCATCTTTCATTATCTATGAATCTTAGTATGCCTTTCCTTAACTCAATAACATCTTCTAAATAATATAAAATAAACAAGTAACTATCAAAATATTCATCGCAAAATTCTTTTTCACAATTTTCATAACACTTATTTATTACTTCACTATCATATAATACCTAAAATATATCAGAATAAATTGTAAATACATCCTCAAAAAAAGCGATGAAGCAGAAGCTTGCAATAAAAAGTATCTTTGTAAAAGAACAATTTAATTCCATAATTCAATTTGTCAGACGTAATATTTCAAATATTAAGTCTAAATTTATACTTATAAAAGTCCAATTAGATATATTTAACACCGTCATTCCATTAACTTGAGTCTGTTATCAATTTAATATTCATATAAATAGCAATCATAATTTCCCTTATATTTGATCAAAATTAAAATATTTTCATCATTTTATTGAATCTTAAACCAAGAAAACAGACGAATTTGATTAAAATCTAACAAATTTGCGTTAAATTTAAGTCTGGATAGAAACTAATTGATTAAAATTATTGAGCAATTTAACCTTCATCAAAAATAACTATTTTAGATTTATGTAATTAAAAACCTGTGTGAAGTTTTTTTTAGGGCTAAGTAAATTATGTCTATTTTTCTGCTCTAAGAAACCTTATAAGACACTTATTAAAAAAATCAAACTAATTTTATCATTTTAAATGAAATTATCTTTAATGCACATTTTTTTTTATCAATCCCTTTTATTTTAGACATAAATAAAATTGTCACCCACCCCCCCTAAAGCTCGTGTGTATGCTGTTCTTTAACAAAAGCGGTTTAATATTTGGTTAAGTTTTCTAGGCCATCAAACTACTGCTAAATGTCTGAAAATAGAGGTCTATTTATGTTAAATTGATTCCAACTAGAAGACGTAGAAGCTTCTTTTGAAAAATACCTGTGAAGTTACACACCTTGATAAACGAAAAAAAATATTGATAAAAAAAGCATAAAATACATTATTTAGGTTTATACTTGTATCTATGACGATCTTTGTGATTTTAGCCTCTTAAAAGGAGCATAGACGATATTTTTCCACCTTCCCATTTGTTCCAAATTAAATTAATAAACTCAATGGGTCATATAAAGTTGTTGAATAACTTTCTGATTTTTGCATTTTTAGTTGAAGGAAATCTCAATTGAAGCAGATAGTTAATATTTGAGTTCAAATCTTATCCACCAGAACCACTTCGACAAGCAGATGGACCAAGTTTATATTGACAGTTCTGAAATAAAAAATAGGCTTTATTCACGCCGTCAGTATCGGGGGGGTTCAAATAAAATTAGTAGCACTTTCCTACAAGTACATGTGCCATTATAGAAGAATTAAGGTATGATCGATTAGAGACACGGTCTCAAAAGGGTGATCAAAGTTTTTCTTTTTTTATATACCTATCCTCTCTTTCATTTGCGCTGCCAATAGTACGTTTAAAAACTTTCGTTTTTGGTCAGTTTTATTCGTTAAGTTATTGCAATTAAAAAGGTCTAAAAAATACCGAATTAGTTATATTTTCAATGCATCAAATAATAATGCCTGTTTTTATTGCAGTATTTGTTAATTTTAAAAATTTCGAATCGAATCTCGAAGTTTCAGATATGTAAAGCGCTATATTTACAAAAGTTGTGATAATAAATATTCAATGTCTGCAATAAATAGTCAATACCCTTTTCCACATTTTTGAAGTAATAAAAACAAATTCTATGAACATATATCCCGAAATTAATCAAAGATTGTACTGACAAACAAAATCAACTGGGGGTGGAATATACTATGTACACTGGACCCTCGCTATAACGCGGTTGGAGGAAGCGCGGATTCGGTTATAACGCGGGATGGGTCTTGGACCCCATAGCGAAAATCAAAATATGTATTATGAACAATTTTATTGTTAACACGCTGATACTCTATCCACTATACATGTACTATGTCGGTTGATACACTAATTGTAATTGTACAAAAAAATGTTCAGTTACATGCTCTTTCATACCTAATCTAATATTTTCTATTATTTTTCACACAAAATAATTATTTCCTATGTTTAAATGAAAAAATAAAATTTTAATATTGATTTTTCTTGTTTGAAATCTCAACGCTGTTGAAACAAAATGGCGGACGAAAACTAAGAAGTGTGTGTCTGTGTGCTTTTTTTTCAGCTGGACATCCCATGATCGATCTTTTCTCAAAGTTTCATAATAAAATGCGTTCTAAAAACAATACACTAGACCCTCGCTATAATGCGGATTCGGATATAGCACGGATCCTACCATGGATCCGAGAAACCGCGGTATAACGAGGGTCCAGTGTAGTTAGAGACAATTTAATAAGCAAAAAAGATATTTGCTCGATAATTTTTTTTAAAACACGCATATAATATTTCAAAATGCTGACAGGCAGATAAATCGACTCCTCTGAAGTAGAATCTTTAAAATAAAGATAAATTCGTCAACTTAAAAAGAGTATATACATCAGCAGAAATTATAAAATGTTTTGATTTTTTTAAATCACAGGTATTTTCTTTAGTTTTGTAATCTCCATTTGTGTAAAACTTATGATAGCTGTCAAAAAAAATTTAATTGTCGCTTCTCCCCTTGGTATTAAAGAATTCTATGAGAGATACCCAGTTTAAGAATTTCCGAGATAATACTGCAGTTTACCTCTGTATTTTCTATTGAACGATCTAGGGAAAAAACCCTATGAAAGCGATTTAAAATTATTTTAACTTTCATTTATGCCTTTTTAGGAATCAAACCTCAGAATTAAATATTAATTCTTTATTCTTAAAATATTAACAATAAAAATATATAAAAGACAACGATGTTATGCGTTCATAAGTTAATCGCTCATTCCTAGTCTTATCCGATTTAATATCGTTATAATTGTTGATGTAATAATATCTGAAGATTTTTAGTTTTGCGTATTTCGTGATATCTGATGTCTTGTATATTTCGCAGATATCTCAAGAAGTTAAGCAATATTATATATTATAAGATGATCTTTTATGTATTATTAGAATAAAAATAATTACCCTATTAATATTCAAATTTTAGATCTGTCATCCGTATTTTATACAATATTTTACGATTATTTTACTTTGTGGCCGATTTTTGGTGTCAAAATAAATCTTATGTCTACACAAGCATGAATGTATATTTCATGTAAAATTAGAAATACTTTTTATTTAAAAATAGGGTGGGTAAATAAATGTAAAAGCTCTAAGAAACTATTATTGTATATGTGCCTTTCTTTCACACTCAACTAATTAATCTAAACATCCAGAGTTGGTTTTAACTTTTAGGGATAGGCTAGTCGTTTAGAGTAATAGAAATTTATATAATTTCTTTGTATGCTTATATTTTGCTCGAAAAAATTCTATCTTAACCAACATCGGTGGTTCTAAAAAAAATCATAAGAATGGATGCGTCTTTCGAATAGCACTGGATGATAGAATACTCGTTACTCCCGTTCAATTATGTTTCCTCTTTCAATTTTCCCATTCCCTACTTTTTTCCTGTCAACTGAAGATGTTCTTTTGAGATGATAAAATCAATCTCATATAGGCGTAAACCTCCAAATATACCATATCCATGGTCAAATTAGGTTGGATCATTCTGGCGGTTCACGAGTTAATTTCATTGGGGTAGAGCGTCACTAGAGTGAGAGGTTGAATGTAAGGTTTGGCTGGTTACACTTTCATCATTAGCGTTAATCTTGTAATCAAGCCATACATGGCGGTGACATAGATCGGATAGGAGACAATTGAGCCCATTTCAATAGAGAGCAATAAATTTCTCTACATCCGGCTAGAGATAAAATCAAAATCCCTTTGATTGTATCTCACGATATTTTACTTTAAGTTTTGCAAGTGGTAATCACATTTATTTATTGCTTTACTAGTTTGAGAAGGTTTTGTTAAATTACAAGAAAAATAACATCCAAGTTTTTAACTAGCATGTTCCAGATGCATATTTTTAAAAATACTTATTTTAAGAGTTTTTAGATTCTATTGAAATAATTTCATAATTTTTTCTCCTTTAAAAATAAACAAAAGAAGTTTGTAAGGATGTTAACATTATCTTCTTTTTTTATTAACCTCCTCTTGGCTAATTATAAAATTCCTAGGCCTCAAATGATGGTCTTAAGACCCAGATTAGAAAACATTGCTCTAAACCGCTATAAATAACATTAAATACCGTAAAATCACGACTATAAGACGCAGCCCTAAAATTTTACTCGATTGAAAAATAAAAATATTTATTAAAAAGTTGTTGCATTGATAAATAATGTTTTAAACCCGAATATTTTGTTTGAATATTGCTCGAATTAACTGCCGATTATTGAGATACTGGATACTGAGAGTTGAGTCCAACGCTTTATATATTTTTCTTCGGTCATGCTTTTTTTATTACCCCCGGATTTGGTTCCAAATCTAAACACTAAACATCCACCCTAACCCATTCATAACCTTACTATTTAACTCTAACACTTCAACCCTACACTGACGCGCAAAAATAAATTTAAGAAAGCCCGAACCTTTATTTTCTAATAGAATTGGTAGGAAAAATCAAGGGGCGGGTAAAATATGGGGTGAATAAAAATAACTCGCGTTTTCTTCAGGGGAGACGTGTAGATGTTGAAAATAACGTTTTAATACATTTAGTACCCACAGGGCTGAATGGGGCATTTTCAACACCTTGAGAAATATCAAAAGTAAAAAAAAAATAATAAATTTATCTATATATAAGACCCACCCTAATTTTTTGCCACTCAAATGACGAAAAAAGGTGCGTCTTATAGTTGAGATTTTACGGTAATCAGTTTCATTATATTTCTTCATTCTTTGTTAATTTTGTTAACTTCTATTAATGCGATATATCCTTTTAATATGAACTTAAGAATAATTTTGCATATTATCTGACTTATGTTATTATTATAATTACATGATTGAGATTTTAGATAAAATTCTAAAATTTCGACTACACTGTTTGGAAAAAGTATATTTTAAGTAATTTTATGACAGATGTTCGTGAGAAGCTGTAAAATCCTCCTATGATGCTGTTAGAGTTTTATGCTTTGTCCTATTTCAATCAAATGTTAAATTTTATCAAACTGATTTTTTTTTTTAAGACGATGGGTTGAAATCGAATTGAGGATAATCCATACCGCCAATTTCAATTACATTCGGTTTAATTGCGACATATTTTCAACTATTAATGGACAATTTCTGCGAAAACAAATGGCGCAAAACATATATTCCCCGCATGTAATGAGATTCCTCCCATAAATTGTTTCAATAATTAAAAGGAATAGGATAAAAATTATTATCAGAACAAAAATTTTCAAAAACAGGCTACGAGAAACAAAAATGGAACCAATTAATCTAAATTATAAATTTCGGGTTTGTTTAGCGTTAAAATGTTTTTAAATTTATAAATAAATTATAACTTACTTAAAAAAAATGCTAAGAACATTTTCGCGTAATAAAATGTATTTTTACTTATAATTATAAAAATTGTAGAAGTTAATAAAAAAATACGCATATTCTAAAGTTGATGATGTCACTAAATAATCTTTTCGAAATATCGAAATTAATTAATTTAAAAATCTCTTTCCAAGAAAACATGACGGTATCCACACCTAAGATTTGTGAAAGCTGCTAACAACTAGGAATAGTGACACCATAGGAAAATAAGAGCAAAGAGAAGTTGAAATATTTGAAATGAATATGTAGGATGATACTGAGCAGAAGTCATGGTTTATTTTTATGAAAACAATATTTCATCTTGATCATATTTTCTTTAATATATTTATTGGCAAAACGCATCGCAGCTTTAAATTCTGTGATTTTGGCATTTCAAATAAGGTAAGGATCGATTGAATAAGTTTTAGGCTAGATTTATGTTGTTACTTCCATATTAAATATTTATAAAAAATAGGATTAGTTGAAAACTGGGAAAATCGATTTAGCTCTTGCGATCAAAAGAAAGTATAGTAAATAAAAAGGGCAGCGAAGCATGTATGTTCTATGCAATTTAACAAAATACATATAACGGTTTTGTAAAATTCTTAACGAATAGATATGAGGAAACTCATATGAGGATAATAAGACATGTTCCTTCTTGTTCACAAAAACTATCAAAGATTTGAGGAAAGTTTGTTAAAATGATTACACTGCAATTTAGTTTCTAAGCAACCCCCCCTGCAAAGAAGTGCTCCAAAATAGAACCAATATTACTTGGGATTAACTCATAAATTTTTTCGTATAATTGAACAATCATTGAAAGAGAAATAGCAAAGTTTAAAAAACCCTCAATTTTTAATCGCTTCATACAACTTGAGGCATAATATTAGCTTTGCCATATTAATAATTATATTTAAATATGTTTATTATTAGTGTGAATTATGGGGGACCACTCAAGCTGAAAAAATTCGTTCGGAATAAATTATTGAGAATGAAAACCTTGAGATTAGCTCATTATAGGGGCTTCATGCATACTCTTACCTTCTATCCCACGGGAAGATGCATGCTTATTTCTCACTTGAAAAATATAAACTTGGCCAATCTGGTTCGAAAATTGTGTTTAATTTTGACACAAATATTTAACATGAAACAGAGATATTATGGGAAAACACAGCGTCCCAGTTTTAATGATACACAAAAAATTATATTAAATAATGAAGCTTCTGCTGTTGTTAATAAGCTGTCTTTTTTCATTGTTTTGACAAGGCATCAAGTGGCATGTTTGAAATGAAGATTGGCTAGACACATTGTTTTTTTGGAAATCTTTAGCGTCAAAAGAACCCCAGTCTGTGTTATATTTATCGCGCTGAATATTGGAATAATACGAGGTTTTCTTTTTTCTACAAGGTGGAAGAAGTATTCCTCGTCGCATAGTTTCAATAATCGGACGATATTCTTCAGCTTCACTGCTGCATTTAGTAGGCATTTCGTTTATGATATTTGAAATCTTCGAGTTTTTATGAGAAATATTTATCGTATTACATGAGTATGATGCGAAGGCTAGTTTTACGAGTTTTTCAAGAAGAGTGTCATATCTTTCCATCACTAATGAATTATGCTTTTCAATATATTTGTAGAATTCAATTGTATGATCTCGAGCACATTTCTCGTGTTTTTCTAACCGTTCAATACGTTTACTTTTATTTATATTTAGTTTTTATACTTGTACATTTGATCGGATTCAATATGGGATTGTCGTTCAACTGTTAGAATCTCTTCGAATTTTTTAATTGAATTTAGCAGACCATTTTTTTCTGATTCGGCTGTTATAAGTCTAGACTGTTCGTGCACTATTGTTTCCTTAAGTTTACAATTTTCACCCTCTAATTTTTGGTAATTGATAATTGTTTCTTCTTTAAACTGAGTTTAATTTATAATGGATACTCTTGAGAATTCCCGTTCAACAATGTTAAGGTTTTCTTGTGCTTCTTCGCGTTCATTTTTCTCTTTTTCGAGTTTATTTTCAAGATAACGTTTTTGTTGGATAGTAAATTCCACTCTCGAATTTTTATAATTTTCCCCTAACATGCCACGTCTGGTTTTGGGTGTTTCGTGGATATGATTAATAAATGATTCATTTTCACTGCTTATGGTTTGGTAATTGATGGAATTAGTCACATCATTCATTACAGTTTACTTAATTTACAATTACAATTAAAAATTGCGTGAAATCTGTGATATATGTCATCTATTGTTCCTTTATCATTTTACAATGAAAGTGTCAATGATACAAACTGTTAAACCATGATAATTATATTTGAATGGTTTTTGTCTAAACAAATTATATCTCAAAAGTTGTAATTTGGTAAACAATGAATGGGCGAAACGGTTAGTATAATTAAGCTCCACGTGGCAATGTTATTTTGTTAAAAAATAGAATTTCAAGACTATAACATTTATTTTATAAGTATTGTATTTTTTATTTTTTAAAATATACAAAAAATGTCAAAAAAAAATTATTTTTGGAAGAATTATTCAAGTTTTAAATTTTTGAATATGACGTCATCGTGTTCAAAAAAACTTAAGTTAGACTATAAAAGACATGCGCGGAATTAAAAATTTCGAGATCGTACTCCTAGGGATCATTTCTGTAGGATACATCTCCAGAGATCATTCATCTCTAGCAATGTCTATAAACTGTGATGATGATTTATAGAACCGGTACTTTAGCGTGATGTTAGATCATTTTGTTCAGATTTTTCTGTTCGAATGATTAAGATGACCGTTCCGCTTTACAGCGGAGGGTATCGGTTTTAGCTGAGCAGCTTATCTTAAATTATTTAATAATTATATGTTTGATTTATTATCTCTTCAATTTTATATTTTAAAATATATCGTTCACTACAAATTTAAAGATACAATAATGCTTTAACATTACTCGTATAACTTACATTTTGTATTTAATTTAATCATACTATTTTGCTTAAAAGTAATAAATTAATATATCTTTTTAACGTCTAACAACCATACTTGTGTTTCTAATCTCTCACCTACCATCAAAATATAACTTATTTAACTTGATAATGGCCAATGTAAAATTTAATTTACCGCTGCCCGTGCGCGTCCGTCAACCATTTTTTTATTACTGTCTTTAAATTGATACTATCTTTACTTTCGTTTTCAATTATTATTCCATCCCATTCCGTGTTGCCTATGCTCGCATTTGTGTCTCGACAAATCAAGTTATATTTTTGTATGTTTATAATCACTATTTGTAATCTAAAAATACGATTATAATTTATTTGTATTTAAATATATTTAACTACTCTATCTATTCAAGGTAGCAACTTCTTATCACGCATAAAACCTAATTTTAATGTAATTAATTTCAGGATATAACTTCGCTCCATTAATCCCCGGGAATGAGACTAGCCCTACCTTGCGGGTTACTCGTTAAAATTTAACTTTATTTCGTCAACCTCAACTATTATAGAAAGCTTTGATACTGCCTGAATTTTATTCCGAATTAAAACTCTTGCATTTCGTCTTTTAGCTTTAAAGTAAATATCCATAAAACGTTTCGGAGATGCCATTCAATTCTAATAAGATTATAAACATAATATTTTTTAGCAGTAAATGAAATATTTTATGATATTTATAAAAATACTTTCATCCCTCCAAAGACTTTGCCTTTTTTATGCTTAGAAATATATTTTTTTACATTGGGAATTCATACAGCGTCATACGTATCGGTCAAAATAAAGTCATTAAAACATATCAGATTTAAAATCTGGGTTTTGATCAATTTTGAGTAGAATCATATCTTTTATCAATTTTTAAGACTATCCAAATTTTATAACCTTTAAATGTTTCATGTTTTATATGTCAGGGTTACGACAAATTATATTTTTCGACTTTCTACGAATAAAAATTGTATTTATTTAATCCCTCGATCCGTGTAAAATTTGATTATATCCTCCGTATGTCTACATATTTACCGCATTCAATGTCTTCATAGTAATATAATAGATTTTTTTTGCTCGGACTGAATGTGTGAAATTTTACTTGTCATTTTCTATCTGGACTTGACGGCCCTATCCCCGCCACCGATGCATACGCCAGGTAGAACCTCTGCCCAAATTCAGCGGTAGTGGGAGACTCTCACCCTCCAAACGTCACATTAACCTCTTCCCTCTAAGGACGCCGTACCAGACGAGCATTGGTTCATGGAAATATAATAGATTTGCTTTATTTGAATCGAATGTAGTTTACGTAACTCCCTTCGTGATCTTATATTTCGAAAATTTTCACCTAAAAGGGGATCGAATTCTAAATTTTACGCTCTTCGTTTTTAATAGTAAAATTGTCCCACTGAAAGTAACCCAAAAGTTATAAATTTATAGCCTCAAAATATTTTATTTTTAGAAGACATTGATATAAATATTTACTCACGCATTCTAATATTTTCTTGAAATAAAAAAATCGGGACATTTTTCTTCTTTGAACATAATTTAAAATGCTCCCTTGGTATTTTTTTTAATAAGCTCCATGGCCTTCTTATTAGTAGGAACGACACACGAATGGAAAATTAATTCGATCATATTAACAGCTATTTACAAAATAAAATTTTGCGTCATTATAATACATAGTCTCTCGCAATATAGATATGCAGGATGAAAATATCACAAGCAACTTTTATGGTTATAAATATGCCTTGAATATGATATTAAATTTTTTATCTTTTTAAGGTAAATTACGCAATCAGAAATATTTCATTTTTAAAAAATATAAATAAAATATCTAAAAATACATTGAGACTAGATATTCATTCTCTCATATGAATAAAATAAAAATAAAAATTTGGAAAAAGATGAGCGCTGGATGAAATTTGTGCGGAAAATCAAGTCTCTAGACCAGGGCTTTCCAATCTTTTTTAT
The DNA here is from genome assembly GCA_009887335.1 of Henneguya salminicola. Classification (NCBI taxonomy): domain Eukaryota; kingdom Metazoa; phylum Cnidaria; class Myxozoa; order Bivalvulida; family Myxobolidae; genus Henneguya; species Henneguya salminicola. The sequence goes on from SGJC01000510.1 coordinate 14,204, forward strand.
AGTAAAGGCCTATTAGCCCAATATCTAACAGCACACTGGAGCTAAAATGCTCCTAATTCATTTTAAAATGGCGTATTATGCTTAACTAGTACTGTAGTTGCCCACATACTAAAGTTATATACAGATAAAAGTTTTCGTGGCAGCCTGCAACATTCTTTATCCCGTCTATACTGTTCTCTATCAATACAAGTTATTACATGTATACAGGATAACAGTAGCATTGAATTTTATGACAATGAAATTCTTTGTTTTGACGCAACTATCGATGTGCAAGAAGTGCCTGTCGTTCATGTAAAATTATAAATCCATAAACCAAAGATGGCGATTAAAATCCGCTCTAAATGAAATCAAAGTTGCAAAAACTACACAGTCAATAAAGAAGAACGAAACCGATTATTTATTTTACTAATTCAGTTACTAGTCAAGAGACCAATAGTATATTAATACGACATCATTATAATTATACAATCTTTTTGCCTTGCCACAGGCCATAGAGTGGGAGAACTGCTCTAGGCAATAGGTACTGACAGTTTTGTTGAGATAAATTTAAAAAAAGTATAAATTAACACAAATTTGATACCTTTAATTATTAATTTATCCGGGGTTGAATATTAAATACCCAGACTCCAACTACTCGTCGAACGAAATTAATCTATAGTTTCTTTATTTTTTATATGTCGTTCATTTCTAAATACAACCTTTCCATATTCTGGATACAATGTGCAGAAAGTTAATAAAATTTACTTTACGATTGATTGATAAGCTTTAATCTAGGGAACCGATCTCTAGGGAGAAAAGGGTGGGGATTTAGGGGACGCGGCTGTTTTATAATTTTTAATTTCTTTCGTTACAATAGGTTTAATCGATTGCTATAAAATTTTAAATTATATTTTTTGTTGAAGATGGTATGAATTTTGATAGGTAACATTAATCTCGGGTTCGGGGTAGTTTGATCGTCAAATTTTTTATTGATGCATCAAGTAGATAATAAATATTTAAAAATTTTTTTTTCTAACTTAATAGTATTTTATTTTTACCATTGAAGATATAAGTATCCTTTTTTTTTTCTTTTTATAAGATCTTCTAGTAGCATTTCAACGAGGTTGAATTTATCTTTTTTTCAATTTTTAGGGAATAAACCAAAAAATCAAATAGTTAAAATGTTTATAAAATCATATAGCTAACCATAATTTTAGAAATTGGGAATATTCGAGAAATATTTAAAAATGATAGGTATTAAAAAGTTTTAGCTTAATATATGTTGGGCCAATAACTTTTTTTTAAGGAAACTTAAAAATGTTAAACTGGGACTAAATTGATTGAACTCAATAATATAATGACGGTTATTGCATAACGGGCAGTTTTCTGAGATCTTGAAATATATTGTAATGTATTTTTTTCAAAGACTTTCAATTGCTTGCTCTACCAAATTTTTCGTTTGATAATATTACGAATTTAGTGTTTATCAGAAATTTTTTAGCGTTTAAAATACGTCAATCTGCAATTCTCACCAAACATTTAGTGGAAAAAATTATTGTAACTTTTAGAATAAAATTGAAAGTTAGATCGTCGAAATTAATAATTTAATCTTATGCTTATTACATGTTGAAAAAACAAATAAACTATTATCATTGCATTGAATATATTTCTTTATAATAATAAAAACGCACGCAATAAAAAACCGTTCAATTAATAAAACAATGCCCCATTGTTTTTTGTCTCCTTAGGTTTTTAAACAACTTATTGAGAAGAATCTCACCTCACAATTTTTTTATTTAAAAACATTTAGTCGAATAATTAATCAATTGAAAAACTCAAAAACATTCTAAAATGATTAAGCTACAGTTTTCTATTTTTAAAACCTACTTCCCAAATCAAAGCTCTACAGATACAAAAAGTTGAGGCGGAAATGAAACGTTAAATATGGATAAAAAAATAGCAACATATTTTTATTGAAATAAATTGTTTTAAGTCGACTGATTTGAACCCATGGCTTAACCAGCTGAATGCTACTGTGTAATGAGTAGTAGTGATGAGTAAACAAAGAAGTGCGTTCCCAATAACTGTAGTAGCTGTGCTTATTTACATTTATAAAGTAATAACATGTGCTATCTTCGTTATATTTTTTCGATCATCTCCACAACTCATTTCCCCTATCGCTAACCCAAGAGCACTAAAAGCAGTTAGGTATATATTTTTTTATGGTAACAGATGCCAGATTTTCAAGTTAATAGATTTACTACACAGAAATAAGATGAGCTACAGAGTTGCTACTATCTTTGCCCCCTTTATTAAACCATTTATTGCCTGCCGACATAATTTGGAGAATGATAAAAAGACAGGTTTTAAACCAACAGCCACCATATCTGCGCATGCGCAATAAATATCTACTTTGTTCTCATGATTTTAAGTAAACAAAGGGGAAATATACGACTTTCATATCTGTATAACTCTATGATTATCTCATTCGAACCGTTTTGACAAAAAATGCATGAGATGAAAGATAGAAGCAGTCAAAAAGAGGAAGGGTCCATATATATACAAATTGCATCAAAATTTATGAATTTCTCCACCTTCATACTTCATACTCTGAGAAATATTGAAAGATGATGAAAAATAAGAAATCTTCAAAATGATACAAGAGGCATACACAATCAAGAAGGTTCTAGAATTTATTTTTTTTTATTATAAATTTATCAGGAATATTATAATATAGACCCGAACTTGAGGCTCCTGCGCATGAGAAAATATTCTGGCGCTAGCAATCATAGCAAGCTTGATCTATTTAATGTTTTTACGCATCCAAAAGTTGCTCGAATGAATAGGTGAGGTACATAGGAGAATTTTTTTGTGGAAAGTGGCAAGAAATAAGTTAACAGCGTACGCGAATAGATTGGTATATTTCCTAACAACTGAATATTCTCTCCGCCATGTAAGGTTGCACCCTTCAAGATGATCAATAATATTTTTCGTTTGTTCATCCTAATAATTTTCGTACTGCTTTTAATATGGGCTATTTGTTTCTGACTAAAACGCGAACAATATAAACCTAAATATACTTTTATAACAAATTTAAACAATGCTGTTCATAAAACGATGATACTATTTATTTCTAACATTTGAATGCGCATGAGTTAGTCCGACTAGTTTTGAGGTGACCTTCAATAAAATAGATAGAAGTATTTACGCAAATAAAAACAAATTACAGGTATTAAATTATGTTTTTTTTTACTTCTTCCATATTATTTTCAATTCGTATGTAAATTGTTAAAAGTTAAGAAAACCAATATAATTATTTCAAAAATTTTATACTGCAGCTGTTATTACATACATGGTGGATATATACCTTTTTTTGGAGTCAATTGTAAATTCTGTCCAACTAAAATTATATATTTATACTTTTTTTTTCTCTCAAGCTCTCTTGGTTAGGATTACTAATTATACAACGAACCAATGATCTTGTGGTACGGCATCCTTAGAGGGAAGAGGTTAGGTGTGACGTTTAGTGGATGAGAGCCTAACACTACCGCCGAATCTTGGCAGAGGTTCTACCTGGCGTCTGCATCGAGGCCGGATGGGTTGACCGTAAAGCCCCTTTCAAAACCGACCAGTAAAATTTTACACATCCAGTCCGAGAAATAACCATATTATAGTTAAATATTATAGAAAAAAAAACTCATATATTTTGATGTATTTTTAAATTAGTGCATTAATCCTGATAATATGAATTTTATTTCTTCTTATTTGATCGTTGATAATTTTATTTATTCCAGCATATTTTTTGTATATTTTAGTAAAACATGAATTACTTCAACATATTTTCGACTAAATAAAAGAAATGTCAATCCACATAAAGTTCTTTTGCAACAAATTGAATAAATACATTTAGATGACAGGATATATGATGTGGCGCGAAAATATGATTAAATTTAATATATTTATTTACAGATGAGAGAAAGAGCGGCCATAAAATACGAAATTATACGAGCCTCCTATGGTTCTAATTTTTAACTTATAAACTTGACGGTCGCAATATGATAAAATTAATGCATTGAAATTAGAACAATTGTATCATGCTAAAACGCTTCATTAAACCAGTCTGAAAAATGGCAAGACACTCGTGTGTGGTTTTACGAAGTTCCCCGAACAATATAAATAATATTTTATGAAGTAAAGGCAATATGAAAGATTATCATCTAAAAACCAATATTAGGTGTATTTTATAATACTCCCATAATAAATTATTGATGAAATAAAATTTAACCAATCATAATTTATGATGATAATATCATAAAAATATTCATACTAAAAATATAATTTCACAAATTAAAAATGATACTTAAAGGTTAATATTTCTATAGAAAACGTGATATCGAGATCTTTTGTTACACACTTCCGAAAACATACAATTTATATCAAATAAAAACTATTAAATATCAAGTAATATATTAAAATATATATGTAGACTTTATTGATTCCGTTTTTTCTAAATTAAAGAGAAAAATTACTTGGCTTGGTTTTTCTGAGCTTTTAACATCTGGGCTTAGGATAGGTGGGTTGGAATCGACTCCTAGACATATAGTACTGAATAGAAATACGATGGAATTCGGAATTATAAAGAGAATTGTTAGGTTTAGAAATATCAAAATTTTGAGACAATAGTATATCCGCAAATTTGTATGAGGTAATCCTAGGATATATCATATTGAATAGCACTTAAGAGCGATCAAATCCTCATCAGATTCATCGAAATCGTCATCATCATTGGGAGAGAATATTGGGACAGGTATATTTTTCATTAAATTTCGCTTAGTCTTAAAAACTGTTGAAATATAATGCATTCTATCAATACCTTCTTTAGTGTATTCTTCGTCTTGCTTTTCAATTAGTCTCATATTTATATTTTTGATATCGAGATCAGATTCAGGTAATATGTAAACGTTGTTGCAAACTATTTTAGGTTTGGGAACCTCATTTATTTGTTTAGCTTGATAAACTGTATTAGGATCATCTAATAATTTAGAGACAAGAATATCAGGATTCGGATAGATTTCTAACAAGGATTTAATAATCTCGGGATCGATGTCGGGAAATATCGCACACACAAATTTAACATTAGGACTATAATGTATAAAATAAAGCTTGTCTTGAGCGAATTCAAATTGTTCTGGATGTAAATAACATTTTATTCGATTGTAAATATCTTTTTTGAAATTTTCATATTCAGAGAAAAGTGCCACAAATTTGTTGAGATATAGAATACTCATAAAAGCGGCAATTGTTTCAGAATTCTGGATATTGGCTATATTGAACCAAAATTCTATTATTTTTAGTGCGCATATTTTTATATGATCGATAAAAACCGACAACTGATCGGGAACATATTCAGTTGAATTTAAAAATAGCTCAATAAATAAACCGAAATGAATGATAAATTCAGAAGTGAAAGGATCATTTATTTTTAACTCAATTATTAGGGTTTGACAAACAAACAAAAAATCTATAATTTCAAACATTAAATCTTGTGGTATAGTTTTCAGAGTCTTTATTTGATTTTGGAAATGACTTAAAAATTCTAAAAAAATATGTGTAGTTGTTTGAGTTTCTTTATCATGTAACTGTATATTGACTGAAACCATAGTATGTATTAAGGGAACAACTAACGTCTGATACTCTTGCGCATGCCCATATAACCGTATAATGGAGTAAATAATATGAAAACCAAAAAATCGTTTGAAATAAATATTTTGAATTATTTTTGATCCCTAATATTAGTTAGAGTTTATTACTGTGTCAATATCATTGAAAATATTTGATATGGTCATAAGAATTCGCGAGTTAATTTTAGTCAAATTCTTTTCAATTTCATCGGGAAACTTCGATTTCAAAAACGGACTAAAAATTAAACGTAAGATCGAAAAATATAAAATAGCAAATTCAGTCTAATATCTGAAAAATGACCATTTGAAACTTTAAAGTAAATATGAAAGTCGAATTATATCTACCTACACGATAAGATATTTCACGCATATAAAAATATTTATGCATTCCGTCGATCTTGCATTAGTTAGTTTTTTTAAGAAAATGCGTAGATCCCACAGAAATGCGGCTGGGCCAAAAATACCGGTAAAAAAATCAAAACTCGCATTATTTTTATTTTCCTAACGAGATAAAAAAATATTCATGTTGTGGAAAGTGATGAGACATTTAATAAAAAGCGTGTCATAATTAAAATAAAAATTTCGTTGAAGGAAAAAAAACGAAGATAAGTTTTTTTCAGCGATTGAATGTGTAAAAAAATATTGGTCTCTTTTGGCAAAAGCTTTACTGCCTTCCAGTTTTCATAAGCCAATTTTTAGATTGACATTACCGTTAAAACATGAACTATTGTAGTCTCCCCCATAAACACCTACCCCCACGCTCTTATTTGCTTTAATAAACGTGCAACTAAGGTTTTGGTTGGCGGTATGTGTTGCTAATCAGCAACTGGATGGCTGTGATCTCGGATGGCTAATAATATTTAAGGTATCCATTTTTACAAACTACACCGCATGACCCCAATCCATCTTCTTTGTGTACTTTGAGATTCAGTTAAATGTTATTGATAAAAGATTAATTTTTATAAAAAAATATGCTTCAATATTTTTTATATCCATAAGGTAAGATCTTAAAAGCTCTGAAACTATTTATCCCTTTAATCCATTCCGAATTTGTGGTTTAAGGAGGTAAAATGTTAAAAATATATACTTAGATTGTACCCTTGTCGTTTGAAAATTAATAAAATATTTAAAATTAAAAGTAAAACATTTCCATTTGACCATGTCTAAAAACAGCGCATGCTTTTTTTTTTACTGACTTTGATGTCATTTTTGGTTTAATTAATTCAATTTCCGATAATTTGTGTTTATTTTTGAGTATATTATTTCTTAGAGTCAGGGTTATAAATGTTTGGATCAACGGTAGAATAGGACCCTCATGCATTTTTATAAACATCCGCAACCCATCTGATGTTTCCAACACGGGAAAAACTAATCCAAATTTTTTAAAAATACATGAGAACAACATCAAAAATAAGCATATTAAGAAAAATATTATATTTTACGAAATAGATATATGAAAAGATAGAAAATACTAATATATTATGCGCGTGCTCGTATAAAAATGGATGGTGTGGGGGGTTATTGCATAATTCAGCCAAATTTTTTTATTGTTATTCTTGCTATCTCCGTTAAAAAATGATATTATATTATTTCGTAAGTGCGTTCAAAAAAAATCCTGCACTTTTCTGATCCTAATTTTTCTCTTTGCAATTTAACGCTCAATTTGTATATTTTTAAAACTGAAAAATTTTTGTCATAAATATATAAAATAATGTCAAATAAAAATGAATCGATGAAGAAAATTTAATGCGTATTTTCATCTAAGAAAAGAATTGATCAAAATCCCATACGCCGAGTCTCAGCAAAAAAATGCGAAACTAGGATATTACGATATTAATGAGCTTTTCTCAAAATATAAAAATGTGAAAATGAATTCGAATTTATTTATTTATTATATGAACTGTATATAATTAAATATCGTTTTATAACGCACATTGCTGAAACATGAGCCCAGAAAAACTAACCTCTTTAAAGCATCCACTGATAGGCCATACCGAATACCAATGATAATATTATCTTCAGTGAGTTTATGGGCAACGCCTATGGTGTGTATATAGGTAGTGTGTTACGTTAGGATTAAATGGGTACGACTTTATGCCTTGTTGCTGTCAGTAATGATAATGACGCCCAGGGTGATAGTAAAGCTCCGATGGATAGAGAGCTTTGAATCAAGATATCCAATCGAAAAAAATATATATTATTTGTTTTTGAAAAGGTCGAAAATCAACCTACGAACAATTTTAATATTACGTGCAAAAAATAGCAATATGTTTAAAATTCAATTAAGAGCTAGAATTGAGTTTATTTCATAATGCTTAAAAATCTGAAAATTGGTAAAAGAATTCACTGTATATTTTTTAGTGTTGTTAAATAATGGCAGTCATTAATATTCGCTTTTTAGTAAAGGTTCAGAGAAAAATTCGTGTTGAAAATTTATCATTTTTGTTGTATGATTAGATTCGGATAACGTTCAAGCGCGCATGTGTGGTAATAAAAATTAAGGATTTTTGTAATGCTTTCTAATTTGTTATTTAATCAATCTTGAAATGAAAATAAAATCAAATTGATAGATATAAACACTTTATTTGTGTTTAATTTAAGCCGATGGAATGCACAGCCAAACTGGTCTCTTCTGGCCCAATAGATATCGCGGTGACGCACATATGTCAAAAGAACAAATAAATAAGAGCGCACGCGCCGTCTTGTTTTATAAATGTAAATTTGAGACAAACCTCAACGCATATTGAATATCTTTAGAAATTTTAACAATAGATGCATAACTCTGAAACAATTAAACTTAAAAATGAAATAAAGGAGAATTTAAATATGAATGAAAAGAAATAACGAAATTATTATTGCTCTTATATTTAAATTTACAACATTAGAACTAAGTCTTTACACCTTTAGTCGTAACCTCTCGGGTTAATGGCGAATTTTATATGGGATATGGAGACATTCACATCATACGAGTAATAATTCTTTAATGGCATAAAGGGAAACAGTTGATATTAGTTTAAATCATTGTATTTTAAATCTAAATAGGAATCTATCCAAATCCGATTTTTTTACAGAAATCAAAAAAATTTAGCAGAATATTCGGTGATTTAATGGAGTCAGACCCTATTTGGTTATTTGCAAAAAACTTGGCATTATTAGCCAGGGGACGATAATTCAGAGGGTATTCTGGCAGTTTTTAAAAGTATATTGAAAAGTAATAAAAATGATATGTTATCAATAGTGTCACACCGATTATTTAAATATCACTGCAATGCTGAGTTTAGATATATGTGTTCATGTTTCCACGCGTAAGGTTTACTGAGTTATTTATAGATAAAAAATGAAAAGCTAAAAATTACTTTTTTAGCTTTCATTAAATCTAAATAATACCTGGGATAATACTTGAGGAAATAGTCGATTAGTTCATAATAAAATGAATTATCAAAAACCTAAAGATTATTTTGATATATTACAGATTCTTGCTTTCGGCATACCAATACCAGCATGGCATCACTGGCTAGTAAGAAATGAGAAGAAGAATTATAAAACTCTTGATGTGATAAATTTTTATCAAAAAATCTATACTTTCTATTAAGAGTCGCCATTAAACCGCTCATGGCGCGGCGGTACTAACACTTTTACAAATTCTATTGCGTACTTCTATTCTTTGTCGTTTTGCGATGGTTATTACGAAATAAATTGCTCTATTTAAAGTGTTGCTGTGGGATTATTACCTCATTCTTTGCTAGTGTTTTTCTTTATTTAAATTTGTTTATCCAAGCATGTGATTCTAAATTTATCCTATTGGGTTTATTTTCCTGCCTGGGGTGGACTAATTAAATCAGGGGAGGGTACTAAGTTCATTAAAATTTCTTTGCGTATTTTTAAGGCAAAAAATTCAATCTCTTATTAAAAAAATATTTTCAATTTAAGGTTCTGAAGAACACTAATTCATACGTATGGGTGAGCCTTATTTTGTACTTTGGCTCAACAGCTTTTCAAAACTGTATTGCGCATAAGCAAAACTTAAGGAAATATGCCAGATGAAACTTAAAAATATTTTCGAATGTGAATTTCCCACTTAGTAAAACGGAAAAAACATTTGTATGGTTTGAGGATGCACGGTACATTTATTTCACTGTTTATGCCAAACTTATTGAATTGAAAGGAATAATAGTATTAAAAGAGAAAATTGAAAGGGAGTTATTCATTTAATAGCTGAAAGTAGAATCCTCGAATTTATTACTCATTTAAAAATAGCTTCCAGTTTTATTTTCCTTCCCAACCCTCTAGTTCGTTAGGCATGTTTTTATAATACAAAGCATGCATTAAGACAGAAACAATATAAATATACATTAAAAAATACCATTAGTCTCTAAAACAGTATCAAGGCATAAAACTTAGTCTTAATAAGCTGATATTAAAATATCAAAAACGGTAACACGACTTATTCGCGTTAATATTTACTTCCACGTTTACTTTTGGGGGTTAAAAATATTTTTATGTAATATGTAATTTACATTCTGACTTATTTGAGCCCGAGATTTCGTTAACATCAAAACAGGGCCACAATAAAATAAGGATCCTAAAATATCCTTACATAGTCTGAAATAAAATCTGGCAAAAATGATTAAGATCGTTTCTTTTTCAGTCTGTTAAAAGATAACGTGTAAATGCCTTTAGGGCCATTACACATGCGCGAATTCGTTTCTGAATCAAATTATTCATTAACTCATAGATATTTAGTTACAATTTCTAATTATGAACCTAAACCTCTTTTTATTATAGTTGACATGATTTACGATGATTCCATAACTGCTTCAAGATTTCATTTTTTCTCCATTTAAATAGTCATGATTATTGTATGAAGGAATATAAGAGGATGGCTATATTACTTTTCCCTTTTTTCTCCAATACTATTATATTTGTTTAAATTTAGTATTAAGTTATTTCTACCTCAGTTTTTCATCCCTATTTCATTAACATGTCACCGTGGAATCAATTACTTTTTCCTAACTATTCATCGCCACAGAAAAATATATTGTGTATTAATAATATTGGGTTGATCAATTAAAATGCAATCATAAATTTACTGGAGTGATGTTTGACTATGCCTGCTAATATACCGTATTTTCCGGTAAATAACGCGCACCTAGCTGACAATGCGCAGGTGGTGCACTACAAAGGAGTTGTTTTCTGAGAATTCAAGCATAAACGTATTCAACAGATCAACACAACAACGGCCAACGGAAACCAACGAGAATGAAAATATGGACGACATTTTCAGCCAAAGCTGCAGGCTTGTCAC
>SGJC01000511.1:0-17594 GCA_009887335.1 Henneguya salminicola
ACTTTGACATATAAGTTGTAATCAGTTTAATACTCTTAATTAAGTAAAATAATAATAAAGCCTAAGAAGATAGTAATATTATAAAGCAACTAAAAAATAATTCTTAAGTAGAATAAATAATATTTGATAATGATATTGATAGAAGATGTTTTTCAAATACAAATTAATTGATATTTTCTACTCTAGACTAGTAAGAACTAAGAACAGAATTTTTACAAAGACTTTCAACGTTCTAGAGAAATATTATGTTAAAATGCGAATAATTTATAATTTCTTTCCAAAATTATTTATAAAATAGTTTAACAGTAATCATGTCACAAAAGAAAATAAATAAACAAACAAAAATGAAATTAATACAAACATTATTGTTAATTATCACAATAAAATCTTAATAAATATCTATAGAAACATGGCTTTGCACCCTCTCCGTTTGTGGAATATTCGCCGCACGTTTTACTCCATATCTGTTAATTTTTTTCATAGGTTTGATATAAAAAAGGATACCTTCGAAACATGAATGTATATTACCCAGAGAGTTTGCATCCCCCAACGGATCAAATCCGTACCATATCATAAGGGGTTTTGGTTCTCGAATAAACAACTCCTACTATCATATGAAGGGCATCCATACATATTCTTTTGAGTGTACCAATTAAAGTTTGAGTAGGCCGAAAGTTGCTTAAGCTCCCGGATCTTAGGGGAAACTATGTTACCAACTGCGTTTGGCCGCCTTTTTCCTATACCAGGTTTGCAAAACCTTAACTGATGTTTTTGATGGGATCCCCATAGTATCCTCTTCTATCTTTTTGACCAAACCTCTATCCTTAGGGACGTCGTGAGACCGGTGAAGAAGCTGTTGGCTTATTCATGGATTCATACAAATCAAAGGGCTTGAAAAGTTCTGTCTTCAGTAGAAATATATAAATTTTTTGAAAATCCCTTTATTACCTCAACCAAACTTCAATATCTTCCTCTTTTCTTACTTATCAATGTGATTGCTTTTAATTTTTTTATATAAATTCAGCCTAGTTTTGCATGAAAATGATGAAATAAATAGCCTGTTGTTCTATCTTTTGCCAAAGAAAATAAAATAGGCAGTAGTTTTCTATCTTTGAAAGTAATTCCTGTCTAGTTTATGATTTAAACAATTTTACAACATTAAGAATACAGGAAAACGACGAATTTTAAAAATATCTATGATTTGGTCAATTTTAAGTTAAATTTATAAAATACCGAAAGTACAAATTCACTGAAAATATAATAATTAAGATTTCACGGCACTATTCTTTTGTTAATTTGTGTAACTCTTCTAATACAAAGGAAAACTTACCAGGCTAAACTCGATAACAAAACCATAATCATCCGGAGGCTAGCGATATAAAATAATGAGCAAGAATAAGGGGGATTTATTTCAAACTAGACAGAATTAAATTAAAGTACATCGAATTAAATTTGTGAGGAAGACATTCTTGGTTTTCCCCCAGTGCAAGGCTTTCGTTTATAAACTGTTTATGTAACCAATCGATCTCCACTAAGGGTTCAGGTTTTTACCTTTTCCCTTAAAACATCCTATGAGAAACTGTATGAAGGATAAAGAGTTAATATGATCGATTATAGCGCTTAAGACTGAAATGAAAAAAGGTGGTTGCGAAATGCCTTCACGAGAAATATTGGTCACCAAGGTAGGATGGAGAAAATTTGAGAGTGCTCATTAACCCTTCAAAGTTCTGCCCAAGATCTTATTTTAATTTGGTAAATTAAACATGTATAGATTTTAAATATAATACTGACGGTATCGAACTAATCTGATCATGTCGAACACATAGTAATTTATCAATAAATTAAAACGGAGAAGGACTCCCTTTATGCAAGAACATAAAACTCTACAATTTTTTATGTTGACTTCATGCTCATTTCTGATCTTTGTCTGCCCCTTTTGGTTATGCAAGTTTGAACGATTACGATTAAAGATATGGTAAAAAAAACACAAAGAAATATAAAAACGATTTAAGACAAGATTGAATTTGCAAGACGCATTTTCCTTAATTTAAACAAGCAAAATAAACAGAGAAGCGGTTAAGCAACCAAACAAAAAGATTAGATGAGCAGGGCCATAGGAATAGACCCCTGATTCAAATTTCGATTTATTTAAAATTTCAAGTTTTTTAAGCATCAAATAGTTAGAAGAATGGTATTCAACTGTACAAACATATGTTTCTATCAAATGTGAAAACGAAAATTTTTATATCTTACATATTATATATTTTAAAAAATCAATCAGGCCCTCTGATTAAAAAATTTGGAGACACAATGTTTAAATATATGATTATATATTTAAAAGAGAATTTCGAGATTCTTAAGATAGGGGTAAGATATAAGCCAGATTATACGCGCCGCTCTCAAACCAAGCACAAGTACTGAGATTTTTTTCACCAAGCATAATATTAACATTTCTTGTACATAGACGTCTCTTTGTTAAGGCATTGGCTTATGGGATTGCTAAAATTGCACCAAGATTTTTTGAAAGTTCTAAAAATTTTATAAGGAACAGTAATACAACAAAATAACCAAGAATGTCAAATTTTGAGTTATTTTCAGTTAAAAAAAAAGCGCTTAAAAATCAATTTAATGAATTGAAAATAATTATTTAAAGACGTGAACTTAACATAATATTTTTTTTAAATAAGTGAAGACTCATTAATAGATTAATTGCGTCCCTAAAAAGGTTTGAAATAATTCCGTATCGACACAACTCCCTTTTTACGTCATAAAATATGTAGATACAAAATAAAAGACGGAAATTTCATCAATAAAATATCGCATAGCGGAACACAACATAGTAAATTCTCGAAGTAACACCATGAAAATTTTAATAATGTGTAAATTCTGAGAACATTTGAAATAACGCCACATGCACAACTTTTAATGAAAAATAAAAGAGCACTAATGGCCACAGAACACAAAAAACAAAGGATTAGTTAGGCTAAAAATAATAAAAACTCCAAACGTGGCGATATTGAAAATTATTTTTTAGAAGAACATAAAAAGAGTGTTAGTAAAAGAACTGCCCCATGAGTCAATGCCCTTGTTGTATAGCCTCCCTAGAGAGAAGAGGTTTAGCGTGGTGTTAAGGTGGTTAACGCCTCCACACTACCGCTTATCTTGGTAGCGGTGTCTACCCGGCATCGGCATCAGTGCCTGATGTGGGGCCGTGAATCTCTTACCGAAAGAGATCAGTAAGGTTTTACACATCCAGTCTGAGAACGGAAAAAAACTAAAAGAACTGTGGCAGATATCATAAAGAATGCAAAAATGTTCGGAAATATTTATTGTCAAAAGACAATGAAAGTATCCATTCCACTAAATAAGAAATTAAAGCGGAATCATAAAATCTGAATAGAATCTAATATTGTTTCAGGCATAATCAGGACGGATCAGATGATTCCTGAGCCAATGCCCTTGTGGTACGGCGTCCCTAGAGGGAAGAGGTTGGGTGTGATGTTTAGTGGGAGAGACCCCCCACTACCGCTGAATCATACCAGTGGGGCCTACCTGGCGTCTGCATGGGCAGACCGGACCACCGTGAAGCCTGTCTCGAAAGAGACCAGTAAGGTTTTACACATCCAGGCCGAGTACAAAAAAAAAATCAGAATAGGTAGAGGTTTGCTGGAAAATAATAACAAAAGAAATAACCTTACATGTTATACTTTGTTTGGCAAAACCACTAAACAATTCTCGTTGATAAATTTTGAAAGAAAATATTAAACGATTAGAATCCAACTTAAATATTTCAAATTCGAAGATATTTAAAGGCAAGCCAAAACTATCCTAATTTATAGTATGCTTTAAAAAGAGAACAATTTCAAAAATTCAAATGAAAGGAAGGAGGAAAGAAGTGCCTTAAGTCAGTATCCTACTTTATTGCAATGATTAATGGCCGAGATAAAACGAAATTTAGGTTGATTACAAAATCTAAAATTCCAAGAAGCTTGTAAAATTTTTATTGTCAAAATTTAATAAGCTATTATATCATTAACAATATGGGGGTAATATTTTATGAGTGTGAAAAATATGTTAAAAAATTTACAAAGAAATTAGGATTAAAAAAGAAAAATAGCATAAATTGTAGATCATGCCCAGCGGTATACAAACATATCTCTTAATAACATTAAAATAATTACCACCGCCTAAAGAGTACAGCTAAATGCAATCGGTTGATTCAGGAATTTTAACTTCAGGCATTGTAAAGACCGCAACAAATAAACTCGTTTTGGTAGTCGAGGTGATCGTTTTAAAATCAGGCATTTATGAGGGTTGGCTTCACCAAAATTATCGAGCCTATCTCTAAATATCGTTAGGAGAAATATAACGAATATATTTATGATCAAACTAATTTTTTTTTACTCGGACTGGATATGTAAAACCTTACTGGTCTCTTTGGAGAGAGGTTTCACGGCCTACATCCGACAACAATGCAGACGCTAGGTAGAAACCATTACCAAAATTCAGCTGTAATTTAAGACTCGCACCTAACCTCTTCCATCTAGAGGCGCCTTACCACAAGAGCATTAGCTCGCGGATGATCAAACTCCTAAACTTGATTTATTAATAAAAAAATAGAAATTGAGCATTTTTAAAGCGTACAGGAATGTTTTGAATTTGACCCCGCAAAAAAAAATATTAATCAAACAACAGAAAAAATTGAGGCAATGAACAGGTTAACGAGAATGAGCTTTTTTTGAAAAGCAAGAGCGCTCAAGAGATGCAGAATCATCATGGTCTAAATAGTCGATTTGCATAACGAGAATTATTGCAAAAAAAGTAATCAAAGGAATGGTAAAAAAAAATAAGTTTTTTGCAATCGAATTCCCGCAATGAAAAAATAGGGATGTGCCATGTATTCAATAAAAAATATTTGCGGGAAAAAAATTCTTGAATTATTTAGGGAAATTTAGATTTATATTTTATAAGAAAACTTTGATTCTGTAATTTAATATTTTTGGGAATTTGTTTTTTTAATCAAAATTTTAATTTAACGAAATAACGATTTATTTTCAAATAAAAACGAGAAAATATTCAATCATATTGAAATTAATCATGAAGATCTATTTTTTGTTTATATCCCAGTTTTCCATATTTACACGATATATATAAATATTTATTCATTCGGCCCTTTTTCAATTTCGCAACCTGATTCGGTTATATTTTTAATTTAGATTGTAATAATGGTTATTTCATTTGTTATCATCAGCAAGTAGAATTTATTTGTGCACAAACACAGCGCGCGTGCGTGTAGAATAAGAACAAGAAAATTCATGTGAAGTAACACCATCCTTGAAATACCATCAAAAAATGCCCCCTAAATGGTTTCGGTAGTTTGAGGTTTCTCTGTAATTGTTTGGAGATTTAAAGTCTGGTAAATATCTTCAACCCAAAATTAACATTTATTTTTAACGGCAATAATTTTTTTTCCAAATGTATTTTAAATCTACACCAAAACCAAGAATCTTTGCTCCGGAGAACAAAATTTATCATGCCGGTTTTTAAACGTGCTTCGTGTTTGTAATTTATGTACTTCCACCCTTTTAATAGAGCTAAAGGATTTGAATATGGATGACCAAGGAGGTAAAAGGGCAATTGAGAAGTATGGCTTCTATCCACTACAAATAAGGCTTGAGTCACATAAATAGAGCAAAAAAATAATTTTACTCAAAGGAACATTGACCACAGTTTTTACAATTGTTTTGTAATAAAATTCATATGGCCTCTCGTTATTGCGACTTTCGGAGATGACGACGCTTGATTCCGATAGCTTTTCCCTTTACATGACATAGCAAAACACGTATGACGTTTTATCCCAAATAAAAAATAGCAGTTATAAATACATAAAAGTTCTTCAGTTATATAAATTAAAATTGTATAAAAAAATTTTTAATTTGACCGATTAATTATATGGCAATAAATATTTTCTAATAATTCGTTTTTTTTGTACTCGCACTGGATGTGCAAAGCCTTACTGCTCTCTTTCGACAGTGGTTTCCCGCCAGCCATTAGCCATTCTGCCACGATGCACACGCCAGGTAGATACCACTGCCAAGATTCAGCGGCAGTAAGTGGGTCTCCCCCCCCCTAAACGCCACACCCAACCTCTTCTTTCTAAAGACGCCTTGCCACAATAGCATTGGCTCGTCTAATAATTCGTATAACAATAAATTCATGAACAAAGCACACTTTTATTTGAATAAAATGTAAAATAAAAAAAAACAATTTTTTAATTGGAAGGCAAGTGAATTTATAATAAACAAAATAATGTTGTATTTTAGAAAATAATTTGGCAATCATCCCCGAAACAATCGACACTATTCCTGACAAAATGTCTACAGAAGATTGATCATCCAATTAATGCGCCATCAAATTCAATAAAATGGCTTTTATATAAAATAATAACTTTACGTAAGAACGGCAAGTTTTTATTTATTTTGCAGTGTCTTGAATTTTTTTATTATTTTAACGACACACATGTTAACAATCATAGGTAGGTCAATGTTGGAACATCAAACAAAATGGAATAATACCGTCGTCTCTTTTAATTTGGAACATAAGAAGCAAACAATACAAAAAGTGGCAATCATCTAGCGTTGGGGAAAATATAGGCAGTATTCAAACAAGGCTCTATTTAAAACTGATTTGGAAAAAAATATCAAAGGAAGTATGGAATTAATTCATTCACACGAAGGAAATATTGAAAAAGCTTTAGCTCGTACAGCTAAAGTCGTAATGAAACAAACCTGTGAATTTTATTAATTCTAAACCAAGCCCCACTACAGCAACAGTTAATTTAACGAGGCCGAAAGCATTACTAATGGCGCTATCTAAGCGGTCAATTATGAATCGATGCCTTAATCGTATCGCGCAAAACTTATTCCAATTCCAGCTAATATCGATATTTTACCACCAACCCTAATTGATATGCAGCTTAGCTTTCCTCAAAAATACATCTATTTTTTTGCAATATGATTCTGAACTTGGTGAATTTAAAATAGTTCTATTAGGACGCTCAGAAATATTGGACGAGTTATCAAGAGCTGGTGTTTGACTTCTAATGAAACTTTTAAAATTGTTCCGCTGCTTTTTTTAATTAAAAGCAATACATTTAACAAATTTTAATAGTGCCCTTTAATTGGCAATTACTGTCTCCTACCTGATAAGGCGCAAAACACATCCAATAGGTTTATAGGATAAATCAGTTACTTTATCAAAACACCAATCTAAGGGTATATATCATGGAATTATAGATTGTCGTTATGTCAGCTTTTGGAGAGACATTCAGAACTTTTAGAATATCGGGATGTTACTTTCACTTCACTCAGACCGTTAATACAAAACTGCCATCGATTGAAATGAAAAAAAAACCTACAAAAAGGATGTAAGTATTAACGTGTCTTTGCGAGGCGTAGGATCCTTGGCTTATGTTCCAATGGATGACTTTCAAGGCGTATTTAATGCATTAGTTCAGTCTCATCAAAGTTATCAGAATATCGATGAATTTATATCATATTTCGAGCCAACGCCCTAGAGGTTCGACTTCAAAGAGAACAAGAAGAAATTCATGAGCCAGATACTCTTTTCCATTTAATCTACGGAATAACTGGGGCATAGTAACAGATGGAATTTCTCCCACAAAAAATATTGTTGAGGGAAAGCACAATGGTATTCCATCTTTCTTCTAATTCAGCCATCAGATATTGTGGACTTATTAAATTAATCTAAAAAGATTGCGGCAATCAGAACGCATCCTTCTTGCTAGCAGGATCTGAAATAGAAATTCCAAGACAAAAAAAATATCGACTTTTCAACTAACAACTTTCCTATATTTTAGGGGCATATATAAGAACTATTGATATAACTTATCTAACGCCAATCATCTACCTAAAATATTCATTAATTATTCTTTTTGTAATAAATCTATGTTTGAAAAATCAAATTTGTTCCTTTATTTTTTAGATTAAAATAAAACTCGATTTAAATTTGAAACCATTCCTAATAAAACGTTGAATCTCCGACACGGTATCGTCTCAGACGACCGATATTCATTAAACTTTTTTTGTTATTTGCCTCCACACTAACAATAACTAAAGCAACTAATTTTGTTGCCATACACATTAGATTCGTTTGCGGTACGAAAATAAAGATTTTCAGAATTATCCTAGGTTTCTAAATTGCTACAAACAGTATTTATTTTGTTTTTATTGAGATTGTAATATATCTGAACCTTTTTTAATATTCTTAAGGAAAATGACCATATTTCTTACAATAATTAAACTCAGCATTAAAAGCTTAGCATTTCTCAAGTTTTTCACAAATAAAGACTCTTTTTTTAACGTAATTGTTGCTTTTTAAAATATATAAATTTTATTAATGCACTTTCGCCCCCACCATACAAATTTGGTAATTTTTGTTATTAGGTCTTAGAAATTAATTTTGAATTGCAATTCGGCCTCTAATACAGTTGTTAACAATGATAGCTGCGTTAAAATTTTGTTGTACGGCGTATCGATGTTGTAAACGTATACAAATACGTTGTTGAACGATTTATCTTTCGGCCCTACGATAAATAGGTCCCTCGGCAACTGATCAAAATTGAAAATTCAGAACTATTTCTTTCTATCGTCCCAAAAATTTATGATATGACCTACAGTCTCCATGCAAAACATTTCCAAGAGTAATTTCGCTCCTGCACTGCATTGTATTTTTTTTCATTTTTTAATATATAAAATTTTACTTGTTTGAGTATGTTACACTATGCACGTTTGTGTGTTAAATTTTCAAAAATTGTTCTGAAGTGCATACTTACAGTGTAATTTAGTTTTCGTCTTTTTTACGTGCAATTATAAACCCATTCAAATCAAATGTAACATCCTTATACTATGTTCAAATCGTCTTAGATCAAATTACCCCAAAATTTCTTAACAGTTTCATACATTCCGCCTAGTCGCCATTTGAAATAAGCTTAGCAACACGATTGAAACCAATCATATTTTACACGCGTGCGCATTTATATCAATATCACACTACACATATAAATTTCACGTCTCCCTAAGTGTCATCTATATGGATAAACATGTTCATGCGTTCGGTTCCACTTTTATACAAGCCCAACATTTTTTTACATTCACCATAAGAACAGTGTTGGATTTATCTTGGAAACAGGAGTCTGAAGAAAATATCTTGATGGAGGTCCTCGAAAACGAAACTATTTTAATCTAAAGTCTGGTTTACGGAAATTTACGAACTTGCTTTAAAATTATATCTCAATTCTTGGCAATCATACGATGGTTATTGATGCGATCTCTCAACTTGAAAAAATTATGAAACCAAAAAAACAGCACCCCCACCTGTCCTTAGATGCCAGCCCTCTGCTTTGGCCTCAGCTCTGGAAATTTACAGAAGGTTTAATAATTAAATGCTTGACCTAATAACAGGGAAAAATAGTTTAAATAAATTATATATCGTAAGCTATTTATCTTTGCATTTTTGCCAGTGGACAAGAACAGCAACAGTAAACTGTCGTTCCCCCTTCTCGGTTGTGTTCTCCTACTGCTTGAAAAAAATACACAATCATTATGTTAGTGAAATTGTATTATTATTAAACATACCTTCAATTGTTGGAATATGTCGCATGAAACCACCCCACGCAATACATAAAATTGCAAATACAACACAAAAAGATTGAACTGGCTAGAATTTTCAATCTTTTTCGATGTGCGCATTCGCCCACAATCAAAAAGATGTGCTCCTATTTTGGTAATTTTTTCCTGACTCCCACAGAATGTATCCAATGGTTAAATAAAGATCCGGATGTAAATATCTCTAATTATTTTTCCTTCAGAAACTGTATAACCATGTGGCATTATTACCTCAGTAGAATACGATTTTGATGGGAGAAATAATGCACGAGAAAGCAAGTGTATAAAAGACAAGCTCAAAACAATAACCTAAAAAAAATTAGATTATTATAACTTTTGAAATCGGGATTCATTTGTTTAATCAAATATATCTATAAAAACTTCCCAAACGAACGAATTTTTTCAAAATACCAAAAACTTATTTATGTTATTAAGTGCTTACGTCACTTTCTACGTCATTAATTTGAAATTTACGTGTGCGCAATTTAATGGAAGGAATGAAGAAGAAAAATAATGCAATGTTGTATAAATATAATTTAAGGATATTTGGTAAATAATAAATCAGAGGTCTTTATCCACCTTAGTTGTTTGCATTATTTTGTTCTTCCTGAATTATCCGCTGTTTATTATACAAAATAAAAAAAAACTTTATGCTCTTCCTCCATGTAAATCAGAACATGCATCGCATGACTTTTAAATCGGAGTCTTATCAGTTTATGCAGATCGTGATTATAAAGATCTTCGTGGTCCACATTCAATATTTCAAGGTAATTTTTACATTTAGAACATAAATGACGGTAAGTACAATATGATGTTTGCTCAGATGTTGAAGGAGGAGCTGGTGGATGCATTTTCTCGGCGGTCAACACCGCGGTCGTTAATTTATCAATTTATGCAATTGCGGATTAAGATTGAGTCAATGGTTTTTTTAATTGGCTACAATCATATCCGTTACTTGTGTAAACGGTTTTTCCCAGACAAAATTTTATCAAGCAGGGGCAAGAAAATACACAATTTTTAAATGAATATATATTTCTGTAAATAATTAAGAAATTTACTATCTATTTTTTATTTAATTATTATTTTTTGCCGTCGCCTATAAATATCCAGACAACTATCCTCCTAGAATGTCTGGCTACAATTTAAAATTCGATTTTTTTTAATGTTTCGCAGCTTAATTTCCTAGTATAAGAATTCAATTAAGGTTGTTAAAGATGACAGAATTAATTATCAAAAATAAAACATTTTTATGATTTGATTCCGTTTCATAGCAGGATGATACTGATTGACTAAGGTTTGAATTATAATTCCATTCATTTATGATACTGTTTGTTAGTGAGTTAAATTTGCCATAGGACAATTTATCAGCCCATAATTTTTTTAAACTTATTATGGGTCTGAATTTTTAATTTTTATTGTTCATTGTAACTGATTTGATAATATTACGTTTTAGTAAGGTGGGTCTCTATTATTAAGTCCTAATAAAAAAGTTGTCATGCGCATTAATGGAATACTCTTTTAATGTTATATTCACACATAAAAAGATAATCAGATTGCCAACCTTGACTCATTTATTAAAATATGCTTACATATATTTTTGATTATCCGATAAAAAGTAAGCCTCCATTTCTCCTCAAAAGAAAACACGTTAAACTATAAGTTTGCAGCCTTTTTATTATGATCTGTTTGTTTGTTAATTAGTTTTTATTTGAGCACGCGCGGAGTTGGTAAAGACGAGACATAAAAATGCTTATATTTTACTGCGTGTGCCAAATATTAAATATTTAGATTGGTAATAAAATTAGAACTGATATTTTCCAACAAGATAAAATAATAAACACAGAATTGATATTAAATAAAAATTGCGCAAAAAAAAGAGACATTAAAAGCACGCCGACGCTTTATAAAATTATTCACCGTATTTTTTCCGCACGGTTTTCACGAGCATTTTTTTTCGGTATTCTAATAAAATTAAATAGTGCCTAAAATTATAATTCAAAGCATGTTCACTGAAAAATATACCCTAGAATTTTTAATATTATTATCGTGTAAAAATTATGATATTTATGCATGTGAGGAATCCTAGTATAAGACTAAACTAGTGTTGAATAAATGTTGTTGAAAAATATAATTTATTAAAACCAAATGTTGAACTATTTATCGTAAAAAATTTAATTTCTGGGGTGAATCATATGTTTAAGTAACATGTTTCAATCTTTCAATTAGCTGTTGATATTTTTTCCTCGATTAACCCTTATTCTCGATTGTATCTGCTGTAATTATAATTAGCTCAATCTTTGTTTATCTTTTATATTTTCTTTGACGGTTCATGTTGGAGGGTGAAAAGCACCGACAATTTTGTTAAAATCATACACCTTCCAAAGAATTATTTGTAAGAGGCATGATTCAATCAAAAATTACAATAATTCCATGTGCTAAGTTCGGATCGGCCCACGCGTGCGCAGAATGACAATGCCTTTATGGCACGGCATCTCTAGATGGAAGAGGTTAGTGTGACGTTTAGTGGGGGAAAGCTCCACGCTGCCACTGAATCTTAGTAGGGGGCATACCTGGTTCTGTATCTGGGCCGGATAGGGGACCGGGAAACCCCTCTCGAAACAGACCAGCCAAGTTTTACACATCCAGTCCGAAAACAAAAAAAGCCTAAGCGTGCGGTATTATTCTCATTTCGAGCTCCTTCCCTGTTGAGTCAAAGTATGATAAAACATCAACAAAATAAATTAGGTTATCAATAAAGAACTGGGAAGTTACCTATATATTATTAACAGAGGGCACATCTTCAAGTGGGAAAAATGCTCGAGCAGACCAAAATTATACATGGTCACGAAATTTCTGACTCATATTGTACTTTTTAATGTTTCGGGTGTTTTTGTACTTCTCTGCATTGACTGAGATGAAAAGAAAAAACACCTACGTCGAAAACGGTCATAGCGTATTTTGAAACGTGCTTGTTACGCTATTTTCGAATTCGAATGTAATTACATCGAAAGTTTGCATTCGATGATTGCCGCAAATAAAATTAAAAAGGCTATTATATGAATCAATATTTCGGCGCAACATGTAGGCGTATAACGTTAAAATGATTCTTCCCCCAATATTATATTGATTGTAAAAAATTAGGGAAAGAGAGTTAGACAGGTTTTGAAGGAACCGTCGCAGTAATCATTTTTATTTTGAATCATTAATTGGAGATGATTTGATGTAGCGAAAATAATTAATCTGCTCGGAGATACATTGCCATGTTGTAAAAACAAATCTCCCCAGTGTGGAAACCGATAGCGCGGGGAATGATTCAGGTTTCGATTTAATTGTGGTTTGAAGCGGCGCTCATATTGGGCTTTCGAGTCACTTGAATTGTTCTTTTAAGATCGGGCATCTGAGAAAGAAGGGGGCACACAGAACGTTGAAAATTTTGCACGGGGCTATTCAATGTGTTGAAAGCTTGATTTTTTTCAGATGAAAAAAAACTCATTTAGATTGGATATTAGTTATTTTTTACTCTTAGCTTTTTCCTTATTAAAGAACAGAAAAATATTGTTTATTGTATGGCATTTCAAAGGGCATTTCCTTGACTTATATTTTTGAACATTTTCGCCTGGTTTTGGTTTGCGTTTTTTTTTCAATGTAATAAATATCCTTTTGGTGAAAAAAAAAACGTTTCCTTTTGAACTTTTTAAAAATTTAATATATTTTAAAGAATTAAAATTTATAAATATATTAGAAAAAGTAATAAAAAAATATTTTTTTTTCTTAATTTTAAGGAAAATTAGGTTTGGACTTTTGAAGGAAAATCTTATCATTTCTCAGGAACAGTTTAGAAGAAAAAAGACGTGACATCATAAAAAATATAATTCCCACGCGCCGCATGCCTTTTAGCAGCGGGCTCGTGTCTTCAATTTTAAAATTCAGTTTACTTGCTGTCCAAATTTAATGTTTTAGTTTTAGTTGGCTTGAGATTTTTTTAATTAATGGTATGGGTATATATTTATGCTCAATTATGGTTAAACTTATTTCGAAAAATTATCAGTGCTTGCGCAGTGCATATTTTTCAATTTAATTTAAAACTTGTTGAAATTCAACCCTTTTTGTAACATGAATGAATATTAATTCCTACGCCTTTTATAAGGGTATTCTCAGAACTAGAAATTGGAACCTTCAACAAAACCAGTTCTTCAAATCTTCAGGCATTAATCTCAGAGTTTGCGCATCTTTAAATAATGCATTTCATAAACACAACCTTAATAGTACCTGAGATTCGTATTCTGTGGGGTAGGATGGGGATAAATTTGAATGAAGTTATCAACAGGAATCGGATGGTTTCAAAATTCAATCGTTTTTTTTATTTTTTTATATTTTTTATAAAATTTATTATTTATTTAATACTTTAGAATTCTATATTTGGCTGAATGATACAATAATATTCCGCTAAATTTTTATGAGCATGCGCGAAGAATATTAGTATTTTCTTTCTTATAATATTTCTATTTCGTAAATTATAATCTTATTCTCAATGTGTTTATTTATGACATTATTCTCATCTATTTTTGGAAATTTTTGGCTCATTTCTTGGCGTGTTGGAAACATCAGACGGTTGCGCATGTGCATAAAAAATGTAGGGCGGGTTCTATTCTAGCTTTGATCCCTATATTTTAATAAAAAATAAAGTAATAATTTTAAAAATATCAACAAGGGTTTTTACCTGTAATCAATTATAAGACAAATGCATTATTTTTAAATATAATATTCTAAAATTAATTTTTTTTTATTTTAAGAAATGTTATATATATGGTATTATAAATTTTATGAATACAATTTCATTTATAAAATCATCAAAGAAAATCGCCTGCATGTTTTTGAAATAATGTATATTAAAAAAATCGGAAGCATAGCGATAAAATACGTTATAAATGTTGTCAATAGGAAAAAAAAGTTGCTGGGCCAAGCGTTTTACTTTAAATGCTAAATTAGTCATCGATCATTCGTGAGAAAATCATCCTTTTTCAAAATAAATGAAACGTTAAAGTTCGAAAAGCTTGTAAGAAAAAATATAAGATCTTCAACGTCACAATCACCAATTGAAATAATTGTTAATTCACTTTCTCATCTGTCAATAGAAATTATAGGCTAAATTCTGAAAAAAAAACAATCATTAAAAAGATCCATTCAAAGCGTACGTAAAATACCAATGATATACGAAGAGAGCCGATCGGTTCTTCGGAAATCTTTATACCACGCAATCTTACTCAGACTCTATTAAATAATTGTTTGTGCAATATGATATTTACGATGTTCATAAAAGGATAATAATATTTACAGCAAGGGATTCGTTACATCTTTTCCCACAGTCTTAAGAGCTGTTTCAGGATTGAACTTTTAAAACTGCGATACTTCTCTTGATCAAATTATATACTATTAATGCTTGTATCAACAATAAAAACAATTCCAGTTATTTATGTTCTCTTGCTTAAAACCCCCCAAACATCGTATACAAACATGCTTAATTATGTCAGTGATACATAACTTTTGTTCAACCTACAGAATAATTTTTGATTTTTAAATCGGTGCATTTCGAGTTTTTTCAATCTAGATTTCCAATAGTCACATTTATGGAAGACTTTTATCGCCTTTTTCAATCTCTATTTAGTAAAATTCAACAGTATCCAGAAATTGAATTATTTTATGAATGATAAAAATATTGGCAGAGTTGAGGAAAATGCAGAGGTCGCTAATATTTTTCTGCAATATATGGAATGTATTTGAACAGTCACTCAATGGGGAACCCCGAACAAGCAATTCTGCCATGAGCTGGCACGACGTTTTTCCAAAAATTATCTTATGCTCTCCCCATCCTTTTTTAAATTTATATGGTACTTGAAAATTGATGTAATTTATTATTCCCTGATTATTCAACAGGCTCTATCCGGTCAAAAATTTGAGAATTCCCGGAGAATCTATAGAGGCCAGTGAAAGGTTTTGGAGGGCGGCGATGTGATATTAGCCTGAAAATATTGAATTACTTGTCAAATGAATTCTTCATTCTTTCGCTGCAATATTAATGCATTTTTGATATATTTCCCTCATTCTTTTTTTTAATTGCTAAAGTGCGCATTAAGAATTTTAGAGGTTATTATTTTTAAAGGTAAATTCGTTGAAGTTAGTTGTTTTAGAAGTAATGGCGTTTTAAAGGAATATTATTTAAATGTAAAATCGTAATACGCAATAATATAGTTTTTGCATAAAAACCTATTTATAGCCGTACTCTATATTTATTAAATAAATTAAAAATAATATATTTTTATATTTTATTCAGTAACGGATTGAAATAAATGGGCCTCAAAATTTCTCCCAATATGGGAATCTTCCAACCGAAACAATCGTTGGTTTACGTAATGAGTATGAGAAAAAAAATTATATTTCGTCTCTGGCCAAATATTTTTAGTATATTGCGTGAGGATATATATGTTCTAGGGGTTTATGAATTTAAAAGAGTTATTAAAAGTCAGAAGTCTCTTCCCATTTGTTTCTGTCCCGAAATCCATTCACCTAATATTCGCAATTATAATCCAACCTCATTCCATATATTTAAATATTATTGGTATAAAACTACTGCTGACCTGTTTGGCAGCATAACCCCAAAAGATTTACAGTTTTTTTTTCTTTCTACCCCTTCGAATATCTGGCCCATGCCAATATGTCCCTATCCCTTGTTCTTAAGTATATGGAAAAGGCACTTAACTATTTATGCGATTATCACTAGCCTTAATATCTCTAACAATTTTCTTCAGCAATTCAAAAACATATCTACAATTTATTTGCGTACATTAAAAATTAGGAACATCAGAAACATCTGACAAAATAATATAAACTAATTGTCGAATTCATAGAAAAGCTCACCAGTTTTGTTGTTTGATATACATTTAAAGCTTAACTCCAACAGAGAGGTAAGAAGAATATTCTGATAAAATGAAAGTATATTATTTAGGATCCTGCTCATATTTCTGGATTTACTTTTGCTTTGTGTGCGTAGTAATGCCAACTAAATCGTGATTGATTATAATTAGTTTTTACTAACACTCAAAATGTTATTATATATTTTGATAACATTTTCAATATTTATTATGTACTTTATTTAATAATAGAGATGGAGAGAAAATCTGTCTACCTATTCTCGCACTATCGATAATATTGATGAATAATTAAAATGTTATCTTGATGTTGTATGACATATAATATAACCTCCTTTTAATCGTTACGCGCGCGCTTGTTCTCCCAGCTTCGTTCAGCTTTTCCATGGTTGTATTCATATTTTCATTAATTCGTATTATTAACTTTTTGGGACAATATTACACAATACTTATCCATACGTACTTTCAGTGAGCTTTATGTCTTTAAAAAAGAATTTCAAAATGATATAGAAATCTATATTTCAAAAAAAGGATCCCATATTCACCGGTTACTCTATGCGTGCTAATAAATATGACTAAACCAACGCTTTAATATAAAATCTTGACTAATTTTATTTATTTTTGCAGGAGTGGAATTAAATAATTTTCGAAAAATCTCAACTTCGAACTAGTATCAATCTAAATTTTATGTATAGATACAGGGGATTAAATATTTCTTTCAGAAATATTATAAAAAATGGGTATATGTCTAATAAATTATCATTGGAAGGCCGGGATTCTTTTTTTATCTGAATTGTCTGCTCAGTTTTGTTTGTCAACCCTATCTTTTCTTTTATATCTGGTGCGGTTTTAACAATAATTGATAGGAATAGGTCAAAAAAAAGAAAGCCTGCTGCAAAAAAAAAAGTCTTAACACTTTTTTTTCATTAAATTAGGGATCGTTCATTTTTTGAATCAATTAATAATTTAAGCCTGAGTGAAA
>SGJC01000512.1:0-20035 GCA_009887335.1 Henneguya salminicola
CAAATCGGTCACCGCTGCGCTATCAGTGTAATACAAATTACTGTCGCTAGCTTCTTCGTCAGATGTGTTTACATCTTCACCATCATTTCCAGTATCCAACCCAATTTTCTTGTCTTCAGTAGCGTCCAGAGCGTTAAAAATGCATGTTTTTAGTTACCCCTTTATAATAATTGATAAGTGAAGAGCTTCCCAAATGTCTGCAATCCATTTTGTGATATCTTTCAACATTGGAGATTGCCTATTGCAACCAGCCGTTTACAAATGGACACCCTCAAGCATCCAATTATTCCATTCTTCCCGAAGGGCATCTTTAAAATATTTATTAACTGCGACATCGAGAGGTTGCAGCAGATTCTTCACACCACCGGCAAGGATGGCTAAATCTGATCTGTTTTGTGTCAGCACCGATTTGATTAAATCCATGCGATGGCAGCGAAAGGCATCTAGAACCAAAAGGAATTTTTTAAGAGACTCTCCTGTACGACCTAGCCAAACAGTCTTAATCAATCTAAAGTCAGCGTTTTGTCCATCTGTCGTTTAGGATGTGTGCGTACAATAACATTATTCAGAAATATCATTCATTTGGGCAAGGTTTTCCGCTTAAATACTACGTATAGTTTTAGCTTTGATCCGTCCGCCATACATGCGAGCATGACTGTAAAGCGCGATTTCTCCTGCCCTGTTAGCAAGGCAGCTTCCACATCTTTAAATTAAACTGCTGGAATTTTATAAATTTTTCCTCGAATTCCTCTGGCAACTTCTGCGAAATGGTGGTGCGACGGTGAACCGACAAGTTGTTGCGACTCATGAATCTTTCCCCCCATCCGTACGATGCCTTGAATTTAATGGCTTCTGGAATGGAACTGGCCAGCATCATTGCCTTTAATCGAAAATCTGATATTGTGACAGCACCTCCCTTCTGGCGCCGATTTATTATCTACTCCATAAGACTCTCCTCCAACATCGGAAAAGCTGGCGCATGTCCACACTGCGCCTTCTTGTTTCAAAGCATTCTCTGCAGTGATTCTTTGTTGCGTCTCCCCTATCTGATGCTGCACATATTAATGTCCACAAATTTACGACTTGCATCTCGATTACCATGCTCTCCACCAAACTTAACCACGTTCAACTTCTCAGCAGCAGTGTATGATCGCAGGGAAGACATTTTTCTCGGGGATTCTGGATTTTAGCAAATTAACATTTTTAATATTCAATTGAGTTAAATTTTGGAGAGTGCGTCTTATATAAGAATTTAGCTTTCTCTCGGCAGTGACTAGAAATTTTAGGTGTGCGTCTTATAGTCGAGATTTTACGGAATATAATATCTCACCAACTTGAATTATTACATACTGATATTTTTTTTTTTAATTAGTCAATAATATAAATTATTGACTTTTTTTTCATTACACGATTTATATTTCAATTTTAAATAATCTTAGAATTCGGAAATTATCTTATCTGAAAAGCAAAAAAAACTCCTTGTTCATCAAATGTGTCTCTAGAGAATAGGAAGAGAAAATATTCAAAATAATTATATTTCTAGGAGATGCCGTACAAAAATATGCCCAAGCACAATGCGAACAAACAGAGATGGAAATTTGATTTTAAACATCCAACGGTTCATAACCATGCTCCAAACCCATAAGTTTTGTCTAAAAGACGAATTATTTCTGATGCTCGAATTAGAGCAAGCCTTATCACCGAACCTCCTACAAGATTACATGCTGAATGTCTAAGCCGAAGTATTCCATCAGTCTCGCCTCAAATTTCTTCGTATAATTCATTGCAGCAAAATGTACAAATGATATGACAACAAATTAATTTGCCCCTTATTATTCCGTCAGATGCAGCACATCTTATAATCCCCGAGCAATATAAAATTAGCAATAGAAATGAAAATTTTCTATTATACGATGGTCTAAAAAATGAAAGAAATATTTATTCTCTTCGCAACACCTCGTCTAATTGAATCTTAGTCGGAGCTCAACGTTTACTTTGATTCAACCTTTAACTCAGTTCCTGAAATTTTCTACTAGTTGTTTTTGATTCACTGCTAATAGAAAAATGTATTAATTCAACGTGTTTTTGCGTTAATGGACGGAAAACTGAAATAATGTAAAAAGAGTTTGAAAGAAAGTCAGAGAAAATATTAATATCTCATGCCAAACTGCCATGTGTGATTTTGAGAAGGCATCTATTAATTCATTTGGGTTTTGTTATCCTAGCACGCCATTGACCAGATGGTTTTTTTCTTTTCAGCCAATGTATATAGCACCGCATTCTAAGTGGTGGGAAATCAACATTATACAGAGATAATGAAACAGCGAGAGCAATCTTTAAGATGTTAACGGCTTTTGAATTTATTCCAGAAGATAATGTTATATGAGCATACGAGGACACTTTCATCGAAAGGCATCATCGTACAGGTCGCTCTATGTCATTATTTCCAATTCGATTATCGAATTAATCAGAAAGAACTGAAAATGGAACCAGTCGAATAATAATAAAGTCAAAGGTTGGCATAAGGCATTCGCTCGTCTTGTTGGCGGTAATCATCCGACAATTTTTTTATTTTTTGCCTCTTTGCAGAGAGGACTGAGTCTTAGAAATGTCAAAATTGAAACTATACGTTTGCGAACATCCCAACAAAATAATAGGCCTGTATACAATCAAATAAATAGGAAATTAATTGAATTTAGGGAACGGCGTGACACAATTTCTATTATAATACTATTGGAAGACATATCATATCTTCTCACGAATTAAAACTTAAGCTTATCGTAAATTAAAATTTTTTGAGTTTTAAATATTTTTTTTTTGTTTTCAAAATGTCAAATTAAAAATATTTGCCAGTGTTGAGATGAATCTAATTTAAAACACAAAAATGTGAAAATGAAAGATTATGTTTTATAATTATTAATTTAATATAAATTTATATTTAATCGTGAAATTTATCTTGTGTGCAATTTTCACCCATTCATGATGAAGTAATAGAAAAAAATTCTACGATAAATATTTGAAGTTTTAAAAAACATAGAGATATATCTTGCATATTATGGCAAAGAAGAAAAACACAAATTTGAAAATAATTTTGAACAAAAATCGAAAATAATACGGAGAACCAACAATAAATGGCATGACGATAAAACTTTCTTCCATTTAGTGAATATGTCGAAACATGAAAATTTCAGACTCTGGGAATATCAAATTTTCATCAAACTTTACTCTGATCAAATCATCGCTTTATGTGATATTTTTGGGAAAACATATGAATTCCATCTTTTTTATGCACGTTAATTCAAAAATTGTTAAGATCGAGAAATAATTCTGCAAAAAACTTGTAGATTGGAATTATAAAATTTTGTAGGTTATCTTAATTCACGAATCATCTTATTTTTTACATTGGAACATTTTAATCTTATCCCTTTTGACAGACTAGGCTTTTTGTTTTTTAACTTGCACGTTCAATGTAAAAAATATAGTTTCAATGACTAATATATTTTTTATTTTCATTTTTGGGACATTTTTCTTAATAGAACGTTATTTTATCATAATTTAATAGACTGAGCATTTTTATCGATCTTTTTTATTAGGAGAAATTTGAACAATTTCAAATCACGATAAATACTGAAGGAATAAATAAAGCGCCTTTTGATAAAAATAAGAGCAGAAAATATATTCTTAACACTGACTCTAGGTTATAATATGCTGCAAAAATATTGAATAATATTATATATTTTCTGCAATCCATTCAACATCCTGTAGAGATTGGGGATTCACGGGAATTCAACATTCAGATAAATTGAATTAAATACATTGCGAATCAATTTAATATAAACGTGGTTCAAGTTAACTCTTTTGAATATAATCGTGAAATAATATGAAAAAAAAGTTTGCTGCACTATACACAGTAGAGTTG
The DNA here is from genome assembly GCA_009887335.1 of Henneguya salminicola. NCBI lineage: Eukaryota > Metazoa > Cnidaria > Myxozoa > Bivalvulida > Myxobolidae > Henneguya > Henneguya salminicola. The sequence continues at coordinate 3,920 of SGJC01000512.1, forward strand.
GGTAGGATAGACCTATAACTTTATAAAACCAGAATAAAAAGTTAGTATTATCTTAATCTTGTAAATATATATTATTATAAATTATTAAAACAAAATTTCTGTTTTTAGGAATATTGGCAAACCAACAATTAAATTTGCTCTTATAAACATGAATTTTCTAGGCGTATATGATCAATATATCTTATTACATCGCGGCAAAATATGGAGTAGATTAAAATGTTCAGTCAATGAAAAAAACGAATACGTTGTAACAATTAAAAAATATGTATCAATATAATTTTGGAATTGGGGAAATATAGAGGTTATATTACATGAAAGATAGCAAGAGGTATTTTTGAGAAGAAAACGATTTCGTTGTTCAAGGAGAGTGGCGAGTTAAAACTATTAATAGAATACGCTGAATCACAATTTACGGTCATGACAACTCATTTATCAATCTGAATACGTTATATTGGAAAATGATTAGGTCGCATTCGTATGATTAAAAATGTTAAAAAATGCAGAGAAATGTTCCAGGGAACAAAATGGGGAAATTATCAAAGCAATTAATTTTGAAAACTTTGTTTCTTGAAGTAATTTTGCCTTCGGCGAATGGGGGTATCGCGAAAGGAATTCTTTTAGTTGAGAGGAAGCTAATAGGGATGGGTTTTATTTTTATTAATTTCATGGAAAACGTCTATTTTCATGATTTCAGGCTAGACTTATATGGTAAATATATACACCATGGATAAAATTTTTAAATCATATTAAAAATTTTTAAAATCATTTGATGCGGTTTATCCTTTAAAAAATAGTGTTGATATAAATATTTAACGAAATTAACAGCCGCTTCAAGTATAAATGAGGGAATCGAACAATCGGGATAATCTTCACGCTCTTTAAACTACATCATCCACTTTGACATTTTTTCTGAAGCGTTCTTTCGAGAAGATGGGATTGAAATCAATTAATAAATTTATTAAACATTAATTATTAACCACCCCCCCCCTTTTTTTAATAATGATTGAGCTATAGTATTGCTAATTATAATACACAGTAAAATTTTAAATAAGATTAGAATATTTTATACTTATTGATCGATGAATTAAGGAAGTTACGGCTGACGGTTTTGATTGTGTAACTCGGTATAAATGGAAATCTAAAAACACCAATGATCATTAAATTTTTATTTGTATATTAGAAAGAGATGCTTGTTATTTATCAATTTAAAAGCGAATAAGAATTGTGATTATTATTTTTGTTATAATTGTAACGGCACAATTATGCTAATGGGCGCAAAAATGAGGTCGCTAGTTAAAATGTTCCTCAAATTCTATCCTTAATAATCTTGGTGTTGATGGGGACACAAAAATGCGCACGCGGGGAAAAATATGGAGAATGTAAATTGTAATATATTTTAATTATAGTTCTGTATCGTCAGCCTGATGTTTTTATACATTGATTGGATGATGATTTAATTTTGATAAAGAATATTTATAACTATCTGCTGTTAAATTCGCTGTTTATCAAAACAAAGAAATCATGATCTTTTAATAAATACACGCATGCGCTCACAGTCTAGTCTTTTTATGATTCAAATATAATTTTTCAATTTTTAGTGTTTAGAAATATTACAACCCCAACCAAATATCTGTATAAATTTAATAATTCACCAGAATATTAATCGTTTTTCCAAAATTGCTAACATCTTGAAGTATTCAGAGTAAAATTCTTCTCATATCGATCAATATTTTTGTAAAAAAAGATAATCAGATGCCTTATTTTTAAGAACACGCAGAATAAATTAAAATTTTTATGTCTTTTATGTAAAGAAACTTTTAGCTATCACAGAAGATCAAGATTGCTGCATTGGTAACATCTACGCCTAAAGTTTAATTTTTCCTTCTTGCCTTTGCCCTAGTGTGATTGAGTAAGTCTGTAAAGTGAGCCGTAGCAAAATCAAAAAATGACATTTGCTGGGGTTGATGTAATTGCGTTCACAGTGTTAATATTATTATTTGTACTTGTTTCAATCAATTTATTAAAAGTGGATCAAAGCAATTAAATATTTCCTGATATGATCATTTATGACATTCGTTATATTATTAGTAACGATTTAGAATTGCCATGAGTAAACGATCGAACCCGTTCTCTGAACTATCCATATTGAGCCTTGCGGATGTATTGAGGATAATGTAGGGATGGTCTGTAGATATCTGGATAAATGAAATTGCTCCCCAATGTGAAATATCAAAATATACTGTTTATGACATATTTCGATTTCGTAAAGATCCAAAAGTATAATATTATTAAAGAAGTTTAAATCTTGAAATTATTGAGGAATAGGGCGTAGAGTTTAAATATACACCTGCCTTGTAAGTAAACAAAAATATATACGAGGTAGAATAATCCAACAAATATAGCTTTTTGGGGCCATTGAAAGACAAAGCGGTACTTAGGATTTAAACAATTTCATGGTTGAGGCTGTATCCCATTGAACTAAAAGTACCCTGCTAGAAATTATACGAAAAAGAATAATACAGAAGGGCCAAAATTATCTAGATTCTTATACAAAATATGGAAACTTCAATGAAATCGGATATGATCCCCAAATCCTAAGTCATTATGAAAATTTTCTTAATCCAATAAATAGAAATATGCATACGCAGGTAGAAGTCACCAATGTCGCCACACTGTAATTTAAACAAGCTGCCATCATTTTTAAATATAATTTTTAATATTTAATGTAATAAAATGAACTTGCCTTCAACAACAAATTATATATTTTAGCATGTAATTAATCTATGTTCCGATAGGGAAAGTATGCTCTTTTTTTTCATTCAAAAAGCTTTTAAAAACAAATCTTTGTGATAAATGCAATTCTATTCGGACAAAAAAGAATCGTCAAAAAATGCAAGATGTATTATTTGATTTTAAATGATGTAAAAATTCTCATATTTAATATTCAAAGAAAACGAATGCAATTTAAAAGAATACATACATATTTAATGTTTTTATTTATAATCATCGAAACATATTTTTCGATTTTTTCAATTAACAGTAGCCTTTCCTCTAATCACTGATATATTTCAATATTTCTCAAATCATGTCACAGTAAGAGTTATACTTCATCACTTCCCAATATTTTTTATATCCAATACCACTTTAACATATTTTATTAAATCATTTCACATATATAATACATTATTCGCAGAATCGATGGTTGGATCATTATTCGATGTAGAAAATAATTTAGGCAAAAGGCGCATAAAATTTTGGGAGGTGAAGGCAGAAAGTTATGTGAGCCAACTATTAATATAGTTCGAGCCTGACCTTAATAAAATCATAATTGAGAAATCGCTTTTTCGCACACAAAATATATAGATTTATATTGAAGGTTTTGAATGGTTTTTGGGAAACTGTCTGAAAAAAAGTATATGTTCTTATACATGGTTCGCATAAAATATACTGACTTTTAACAAAAATATCAATCTGATTCATTGCTTGGTAGAAGATTTCTTGACTCGACAAACTGTAAAGAATGGTAGAGATTTCTAAAAAATTTGTGACTGACTAATTTTAATTTCTGAGGTTGCTAATTATTTTAGTGAAAAAGTGGGTGTGTATGCACAGATTATCCTCGATAACAGAAAAGATGGGAGGCCCAAACAAAATTGTGGAAGTATATAAATTTGTATTTTAAATAAGAAAATACGCAGTTGATAGAATGTTTGAATACTGGTGAATGATCGGAGGGCTAAAGGAGAATATCATGTCAAATCTTTTATGGGGTTTGCTCCAAATAGAAAAACTTAAGCACTTATTCATATTCTCCAAAGCTTCATACAAGGTACGACTATTATGGCCAGTTTTTGGGCTAGAAACAGCTCTTTATCTCAATTAAATTACACGCATCTAACTGTCTATCCTTCAGAGAACTACGTAAATCCAGAAAATCAAACTATTTCTTCATATTAAAAAATATTAAGAACTTTTGGCCGTTGGCTAAAATAAAATTTAAAAAGCCCCCGAAGTATACTAATAAACGTATTACATGGTAGGGACAGTATATCAAAAATAAAAAATTAGGTGATATTTTATTTCAAAACATTGCGGCAGATATTAATTAATATTACCAAAATTGATTAATATTTAATTTTTAATATTATGTAAACACTGCGATCATTTGTAAACCGCTTCACATACTTTTACCCACGCGCAAACAATTAAATCAGCATAGCAAAAACTTAAAAGACATAAAAAAATAATCAGACTTACATATGAATACTTAGCTTAATATTTATCTAAGGGCTAACAATGATTATTATCAACAGCGTATAAATTTAGTTAATACATAACATAACTTCTATTCATAATAAAGTTATAAAATAACTTTTAGTTATCGTTTAATATATTTTAAAACATAAAAAGCCCATGATTCCGAACCACACGACTCTTAACACTAATTGCAATGACGGATCTTTATTTGCCCTATATTTTTTTGACCCTTCTACGATTATAAATTCCACAGAAACCCCGTTTTTTTTCTCGAGAGGAATTGCCATATCCTCGAATCGATTAGTTGTGCAGACCCAGCGGACGTCAATTTACTCAAATAATTAACAGCGATTAAGATAAATTATCTGGCTTGCCGATGCTCTCAAACTAGAGACATAACATATAATCATTTTGTGTCCGGACGTAGAGACACGTAGTTTAGTTATAGCTAAATGCCCATCAAACAAAATAATTTAAATTATTTTCTGCTTCTGTCAAAAATATCCTAACAAGTGAGCCAATACGAAATGCTCAATTTACAATGCAAATACCAGAAAGAGACATGTATAGATTGAGATTGGTATTAGTTTAAGCCCATGCAAGATTTTGGCGCATAATAGCTCTATGATAGGCGGCAATGCGTTCACGATGAAAATCGATCAAGCCAATTTTGGAAAGAAGAAATTTAATAGGAAAAGAGTTGTTCATAGATTGTAGAGTTTAGATGGAGTTTGTAGGAAAAAAACAGAATTTTTATTGCTTCCACTTACAAAAAGAGATAGAGAGGCATTTAACATTAGTACTGGTTTATATATTATCTGGCAATTGGGTAATCAGGGACTGCTGGAGATCCTAAAATTCGTTAAAACGCCACAATTTTATTCCGGTTACACGAAATATTTGCATCCCTTTCCTCAACCTCAATAATGAAGCTCGAACCAAAAAATTGAAAATACGCTGTGGCAAATACAGAAAGGTTGAGCAGAAACCCATAACGAGACAAGCGGTTTTACTCATATTTAGGTAAATTTTTGTTTAGGAAACTTCCAGTCCTCAAATCCAAATGCGAATTTAGCCATTTTTTAAAATGTATAAAATAGTTGTATTGTCATTTAAAAATTTAAATTATTACTGCCATTTATTTTCTAAATCTTTAGATATGCGCACATGATTGCTACATTTGAAAGATGATTTCGAGCATGTTATGTGTCTAATTCAAAAATTTTAAAGCCCTGAATTTTTTAGAGTTATGTTAAAATTTATATAATTTAAAAAAAAATGGGTGTAACAAACAAAATATATTCACAATCATTAATCGTGACTTCGTCAAATGCTTGGCTTGATCGCAAAAATAGTTTTGGTTGCATCACAGGCTGTTTATTTATGAAAATTTCTAACATTAAGAATAAAGTAGTCTTTAAGTGTTAATATTAAAGAATTTTTTAAAGATAACGAACATTTATTTTTTTTTAAATCTAGAGTTTTTCGGAATTAAATTTTCTCTAAATTATTTTTATGCTACATTACTTTTTCCAATACATATTTTTATAACGCAAACTAGATATTAGGTCGGATCACACACTGTAGTTGCAATATTTGTTTCAGATGTATTTTAATAAATAACACTCTGAATTTTCATATTCTCATTGAATGGTTCATAAAATTACGACTTTTCAAATTGATGAATTTGTAAGCTAACAAAATATAGCCAGAATGGCAAATTTAAAGCAATTAAAAATAATAGTTCTCAGTAGAAATAAATGAAGAATGCAATATTTTCCTGGAGCTACACAATTATATTACCATCAAAAACTTCGAGACGTAATAATTATTATAAATTTTAAATCAGAGAGTATTGACTATTCAGAATAAAAGATAACTTAAAGAAAAATCAAGCTGGGCAATCTCATGCGTGACCAAGTAATACACCAAAGGGAGTTTAATTACGATTTAGACTTTCTTAACATCTGAAATGTACCAACATGAATTTGATGCAAAAGCTTTATGACGCAACTCCAAATAAACAAGATCTTGTTAATTGCATTTAAACAAATGTCTTTAGAAAGAGGCTAAGAGAAAATTAGCTTATCTTTAAATAAAAATTATGATATACATATCTTTATGAATAATAAGTCAATTTTTACAAAGATAGTATAAATATATAAGGAAAAGGTATAATTAATATTTAACTTGCTCTGATATAATTTATGTAGATTGATCTGCAGTTTAACCAAACCTTAACTAATGTAATTAAAAATACCAGTAAAAAAACGTTAAAAGGCTTTTTTTAATATCTTTGCCATAAATTTATCAATTATAGAAAGAAAAAATAAAAGTTTGTTTTTTCATTCCATGTCGTACCATTATATTTACCTAGAAAAAATATTTTATAGGAATTTAACATCAAATTAATTAAATTAAAAAAAATTGTCTCTGTTTATATTTTCTTTGTTTTAGCCTATTGTGTAAAGTGTTTCACAGTGTGTTAATTTCCAAAATTTCGATTTTTCACCGACGTTGACGCATTACTTCTTAATGCCACCTTCTGGTTTTTATTCAACAACCCGATTGTGTTATTTAATTTAGGTGCTTTTTTTTAATTTTCTTGTTGGTTTATTAATATATTCTAAACAATTCCACTCGAAGTGAGGAAGGTTAAAAATAAAGTAGATGTAAACGAGGGGGAAAGCATTACTGAACTACAATTAACTTTATGCCTTCCTATATATTTTATACGATTTTTTATAAAACAAATTCAACAATACAGTCAGTGCTACATACAGAAAACGTGGGAGGAAATGAATTTCAGGATCAAATATTGAAATAACAAAAAATTAGAAAACTCATCCATGACAAAAATCCGCAGTCTGTGGATAAAAGATTTGTAATTTTGTAATTGCATATATCCGTGTCCACTTTGTAAAGAGTGGGTAAGAAATTTACTTGCAGCTGATATTACGCAAATATTTTTTTTCTTATAATCTTAATTTTTTACAATATAATAATTCTTTATAATGTTTTAAGATTGTAATTGTATCAATTAACAGTAGAGTTTTTGCAAACTTTGCTTTTGGTTTTATATAAATTTTATTTTTTGCCATAATTATAAATCAATTATTTATTACCGTAAATTGGAGAGAAATTAAAAATTTTTCCAATGTAATATAATGTTTCTCAAAATTTTGAAAATATTTCGGAAAATTATTTTCGTACGAGCCTAGCTGAGATAATATCAGTTAATTTGTTTATAAAAAATCAGTTTCATCAATAATATTATCAAATGTTATATATTTAACCCAAGAAGTATTTTTGAGTTTCATTATAACATTACAATCTCCTAAGATATTTTTATTATTATTATTTTACAAAATTGAGAGCTTTTTACTAAATGCATCGGAGAAGGCAAACACAATTATAATATATTATTCTTTTTCTTTTTTAAAAATCCCACGAAACAATTTCACAGACGATCAAGTTGAGATGCGAGGCTAGATTGGGCACGTCATCACTAACAAATGTTGTCAACTATAATTCTATTGACACTTATGCGTCTGATAGCAATGAAATACGCAAAATAACAATTTCTCATTCAATACGTAGTCAATCCCGTATGTCTGTCGAAGTTTAAGCACTATTATTGCTTTTTCGTTGCGACATGTACTTATTCCTCCAATTCTTAATATATCAAAAGAGCGTTCTATGGTAACAAACATCCCAAATTCACGAATTAAATCAACCGTGGGCCCTCTTTTTTTCCTTGCAGACTTGCCATCCCCAATGAATAAAAATTTACTCCCAATAACCAGTACTTTTTTTTTTACGTGAGCATAAATAGCTTTTCCAGCTCCGGGATTATTTTTTCTAATGGTAATAATTTTAATCTTCTTGTTAATTGTATTTTGATGGTAAATTTTGTGTTTTACTAAAACATCTATTAGATGCTTACTATTCACACTACGTTGAAAAATTATTCAGTTCTAATATTTTATGTTTTAATGGAAAAAAAGATGCGGCTGCTTACGATCGTATCTTACGAAAATATCAAAAAGATTTCATTAGCTTTAACTAATTCAACGAGAATGACTTCAAATGAGATTCCTTTGGCTTTTTTACTTGGCACTTTCATTATGTTAAAAATACCAGAGGCTCCAATCATTCATTAAAATTTGTTTGGTAAATGGTATAATAATTTTACTTTACAAAATATTGACAAGAATAAAATATTAACTTTTTGGTATAAATGATACGTGCAATTATCTTTTCTATATCGGCTGAGGTTTTTAGATATGTTGAAATATTGCAGGAATTTAGGGGTTCTAACAATAATAATGGAGTTCTTCGAAATCTGTAAAATTATTTTGAACACACCTATTAAGGTAGAATTTATCGAAGAAGAGAAAATAGTGCGTTTGCTTTCCCCTTTGCAATCAGCATGATAGAGCCATACAAAATCAATCGAGTACTAACAATATGGTTGAAGTATGGCGCACGGAATTTTCTTCCTCGGGTGGCTCAGATAATCTAAATATATTTAATTTCACAAACAAATTGAAAGATGAATAGACACTAAGAGAGTCTAGGTGAGCGAGAATTGAGTTATTATTCTCTCCCGTGTATCCAGGGAAAAAAATTTAAAGAATAAAGAATACGGTTCTAAATATTACGGTCTAATATAAGGAATTAAATCAGCTGGTACACAAATTCTGCAAAAAATAGAGAAAAAATTTAATTTAAATCAAGATAATAGTCATAAATAATTAAAAATATGTTTCTTTCTCATATAAAGTTCGAATAAAAATTTATCATAAATACTAATGAGGAATATTTTTTTAACAACTAATTGAGGCTAAAATTGTGAAAGTAAATATTATTAAGTAATATTTACGATTTCCTAAGAAACGCATATTATTTTAATTTATTTGGGATTTTGATAAAATTCAAATGAGGAAGAAACTAATATATTAATTTTTTCTTTATATTATTCTTGGGTTCAATCCCATTTTTTTAAATAAAATACATTCTGATCATTTGAAGGGAGTGATGTCTTAAACTTCAACCAAATAAGAAACTAACTTAACATACTGGAGAAGTATTAAAACACAATGATAGGTTTTTTGTCTTGCATATCGGTTATTTGCCGTTCAAAATTAAGCCCGCCATAACACATTTTGAAAAATCTAAGATATCAAGGATATTTAGTTTGTACCTTATTATTACATCTCCTTTCATTTAAATCTGTTTGGTTATTCTTCTGATTAGTTCCATAATGTTGTTGTAAAACATGTTCTCTACAAATCCTTTACAGTTAAATCAATTAAAATAGAATAAATAATTTTATAAAATCGTAAAATTTAAATATTTTAGATTTTTACTTGCTGTTTAAAATATTATTTTGAAATCGTCAGTTTTAAAATTGAATTCACTTTCAAAAAAGGTTTTAGATTTTCAGGTTTTCTCAATCAATTTGGCTTGCAATTTCTATTCGTTTTTATAATAGTTAAATTTCACTAACTTTTAAATGCCAAATTTTATGTCAAAAATCATTTCTGGTTTTATGTAAGAAAGATAGGGACAATAATAAATTAATCATTATAATTTAGTTATGGCCTGTATTAATTACACAATTGAAATAACGCTGGTTTTATCCTTATGAAATTATAAATTTATAAAATTGCCGGGAAATTAGAAATACCACTGTGTATGAAAAATTCTAACGCATACCTTCAATAAGAAATTTAGCTGAGATAATGTGAAAAAATGCGATTTTTTTCAATGGTATACGTCACAGGCATCATGTTTCTGTTACCGTGACATAAAATACTTTGATGAAATTTGACTCAAACTTAACAGCAGGAGAAACCACACTTTGGTCGGGGTTTATGAAACACTTAACATCGTAAAAAATAACAAACGAGAGGTAAAGTATGAAGGATAAATGGTACTAATATGTTTAAAGGTGAAAATGTTTAAGGCTAGGTGTTAACGCCTTTATTTTTTAATAGTTGCGAGGAAATATTTACCGATATAAAAACACTAGCACGAAGAGATTGAAGAGTAAAAGAAATAGATACCCCATGACAGCAGTCAAATATGCAGAATAATATTGTGCCTTAAAAAATATTTATTGGAGTTGCATAGGGCAGTGTGATAGCTATTACGCTTGCTGTCTTAACGAAGAAAATAAAAACTGAGACTACTTTTTTTTAATTTAATTAAAATTCTGTGAAATACCTATAATATTTTTTTATGTCCGTATTAATATCGCGATAATGAATCATAAAAAGGCGTTATTTAATGAAAACCCCGAAAATGAGAAAGGATATTTAACTGTCCAGAAATTACATAAATGAAAAAATAATTCTATACGGAAAAAAATCGTCTGCGACTATTTGCTTAATCTTTCCCTTTTTATTTAATTGAAACACCACAGTTTCAATGTAATCCTCGCCAAATTTGAGGGATATGTTTAAATTCGAAATATGAATCATGAATCAATAAAAAACCAAAGGCAGTTTAGTTTAAAATAAAAGAAAGACGATCAAAATGAATAATATAAAAAGTGTAGAAATACCTTTGTTAAGAGATTTTAGAAATAATAATCCGTTATTCACGAGTTATTGCTGCGTTATTTTATATAAACTGAAATTAAATATTACCATCAAATTTATATCTTGACTTAGATATAATATGTAAATATTTCTCGTATGGACTTTTAAATCTGCCTCCTCTCCTTTTGCTCAATGGGTAATAATAATCACTTTGAATCAGAAAACTCTTAAGTACTCCCAATTTTTAACACATTATTAGGTTCAAAAACTGAATATATATTATAATAAACTTCATCAAATTATTTATTTACGGAGTATTGTCTGAGATTTTTGTTTTAAGAGAATTTCGAATATTTTTATCGTAGTAATTTGTAAAAATTTTATAATATAGAATAAATTGTTTTATTTTTTGATGATAAAAGTTTTACACTGAAAACTGAAAAGGATGGGCCAACATAATTTTAATAAGTCAAATAATATTAAAAATTGAGCTTCTTACAATTATTTAGCGATAGTAAATTATTGTGCGCCCAAAGTGTCTTAAATTTTAATTCAATTTCCCATGCAATATCAATCAGTTTTGATTGATTGCGAATCAACCATAATCAAAAATTGTTGACTTTTATGTGAAATATCAACAAAATGAAAGATTATCCCAATTCAGCAAGTATGAAGATAGCAGTTATACAATTCAAAAGCTGTTTGAATCTTTTTTTCTCGAGCGAATACTCTGTATAATAAGTTTTGTAAACTCAATTCGAAGCAAATTGGAATATTGTTCCCAACAATCATCTTGAATGAAGTAAAATTCAACTGAGATTCAGTCTGGAAAAAGAGTAGGGGAAATCCTGTTCTTTTAAAAAGGTGTCCAAATATGGATTATGAGGTAAACATTTTAATTTATTTTACAGTTTAAAATTTGTTTGCCCGCGCATTTTAGAAAAATTTTTGGTTTCGTGAGAAATTCTGATAAATATTCTAACTTTTCATTCTTATTTCTTAAAAATTGTGAGAATACTAAACAATGCTGCCAGAAACTGTCAAAAAATCACTTTTTATACTTCGATAATATAAAGATGTATTTATAAGTTTAATTTTAGAATAAAAAAATAAGTTAAAGTGACAAACCAGCAAGTTACAAGTCTGATTTTGATGTCAAGTGCTGAAAAAATATAAAATTGCGCCATTTGATGTGATTAGGCTATAGCAGCAAACGTCTAACTGTGCAACTACGTTGTATTGAACGTCGTTTCATCGAATTTAACTAATATACCATCTCTAAAGTATTTTTTATACTTTTTCATATACATCTCAAAAAAAAAACCAAATTACATCTTAAACAAAATTAATATATATTCAAATAAATTTACTCTTGAATGATATAAGTTATGGCGAAACAGGATTAATTATAGAACTGCAACACATATTTTACTTAAAAACATTCAGTGTACGCAGTTCTGATAGTATAAACATTCATTGAATTAAAGAATTGATAGACATATGATAAGGACTGCATTTCACACAAAAATTTAGATTTTATGTCATAAATAATTTTTTTACAAATGAGCAGTCGAATTGATTCCTTTATTTACACCATAATAATAATCCTAATGCAGCTAAGACAACTTAATTCAAAATTTGATTAAAATTCATAAAATATATTATTAAAAGGGATCCTTTTTTAATTTACATAATTTTTAGACTCTTAACTACATTCTGAAAAGATCTTTTAACTAAAAATGGAGCGAAATAAAATTTATGCATAATGGTTATCTAGAGATTAAAAAAAGTGTAAAGAAGCAGCCATTTATTGGCAATGTAAACATAGGAATACTTACGATACAAGTGTAAATTAATTAAATGCATTAAAAATAATGTACATATCTGAAACAAAGAAATTATACTGGGCCATCCTAAACTTTTTTTTAAATTACAATTTATCAATTAATTGAAGAAGTAATAAGCATCAAGCATCTTCGTTTAGTCTAACCCCATTCAAAGAATTCAGTAGACTTCATCGCCCATCATAGTAAATCCCAGTCGCTACCTCTCAGGTGAAAAAGCTTTGAGGAAAATTATTATTCGAAAAAGAAGTTATTATTTGCGTGATTATCACGTAATCAAATAAATTAACATTCCTCAAGATTTACGAATGGCATTGGCAGCAGATTTAATTTTTAGAAAATAATATCTCTTTAATGAAAACTCTAAATATAAATTCTTAAGTAATGGGTATATATATTGCATTGGAGATCTTAAAAATACTGAATGATAGATATGGCATTTTAGACAGCACCTTTAATCTTTATACTATATCTGAAAGGGTATAGGGCGATAATTTCAAAAGTTTGTCACTATATTTTATGGATTAGATATCGGAAAAAGAAATGAAATTGATCAAAGTGTATTTGAGATAATCATCAAAATACAAGGTATGATTCAAATTTCATGAGTCCTCATTTTTTATATCTTATTTTAAATTGGCTTTAATATACTCGATATAAACCAAATTTTCATATTCTATTAAGAAAACCTGTTTCATTCATCTCTGTCAGAGTGTCTGTAAAAAGATTCATCAGCATAGGCCGGCTGCATTGTGAAAACAGGATGATAATTCGAATTTCGAAATCAAACAGATTTTAGCGCTTGCGCTTTTTGTTGCGGAGGAAATTAGATCCTCTTTTTTCCGACTAAGAAGGCAACTGTTAAATTAAATACCTTCAATTATTAATTATTTTGATAAAAATTATGTAAGTGGACATTTAAGACATTGAAAATGGGGGTGTAGTAGGCCTCTCCTCTCTCATATTTTCATCTGATCTATTTCCCCATATTGTTTAATAGAATTAACCTATCCTCGCATTAAAAAAAACAGCTAATCTTGTCATAATCGATGGAATGCTTTGATTATCCAAGCTCACATTGGAGTAAAAAAATGATCGAGGAATTTTAAAACGAACAATCTAAAGTTAGGCAAAAGATGTAAAATAATAATTCAGGACAAATTTACCTCGCCTTTCAAAAAAAAAAAAAAATGAGTAGGCAATGCTTTTAGCATATTCTTTAAAATTTCATTTTTATTACAAAATATTTTTAATAATATAAATGATTTTTTCATGTTAAATTTTATTATAATAACATAAAAAAGTTAAAAAATTAATGTTCAATTAAACGTTCATTCTATGTAACAACATATAATCGTTCTCCGCATTCCCTGCGCCTTCTTAATATTTTTAACTCTTTTAAATTTTCATGGTTTCGCATAATGATTTTTCACAGTCCATGTGTAAAATAATATTGTTAAAATTTAGAGCTTTAATATATTATGAAATATAAACAATTACACTAGCTTGTCTTTAACCTTGTTTGATAAATTACGCACAAATCCGCATAAAAAATGGATTTAATGGATAATCTATGTGTGCGAATATAAATTACTTGATAAAATAGGAGTACTCAGAGATTTATCGCTATCCACTCGTTGATCAGATGAAAATTTATTGAAATATAAAATGATATTATATATGCTCTTCCTCCGTTTTTTTAATTTTCGAGATGGACGCGTAAATATTATATTCTTTGAAGTGAGCCCGGTGTTGCGAATGTTTAGAACTTCTAAAATAGAAAATTGTCGAGAATTCGATCATTGTGCCACGTATATGCTATATTGTGAATTTTTTTATTAATAATGTCTTGCCTATATACACGTAAAGACATTCGAACCTTTGTTATACGAATAAATATTTTTTCTTACCTAAAAAAATTCTTTTTTAACGCACATAAAAATTGAATCAAGTGTAATATATTAAAGAAAATAGTTATTATGGAAATCTTTATGCAGAGTTTCGTGCAATCTTTATCATACTTAGTAGACATGAACATTCGCTTAAGCAGGATTATATTGCTACGAATAATTGGTCAATAGTTCAAACAATTAGCCGTACGTAATTTTTTATATTTTACAATCAAATATACCAATAAAATCAATTTTTTAATAATATTTTTTATTATTAGCTGTTTATGATTTCTTTCAATAAAATCAAGACTAATATATTTCGAGTTCTATGCTTTCGAAGTTGTAGTTGCAAAAGTATACTGAATTTACAACCGGATTTTTTCTACAGACGAATAAATTATAATAATTATTTTAAAGACATGTTTGAGTAAAATTTTTCAAAATAACATCAAATAAAATCTAATTTAATGAGTATTTAATTTGATTATAAATCATTTAGAATAACAATAAAGTCTTGGTTATAAGTTAGATTTGAAAGGAATACAAATAGTTTTGTTCGGGTTTTTGTCGCAAGAACTATCTGGTTGTATACAGGATCATAATAAAAATGCAATGTATCTGATTTTACCGTATCTTCCACTTATTTGGTAATTATAATTGAGTTTTCATCTTAATTATAATATTAATAAAATTTAATTTTTATGAAATGGGGCAGTTATACGATATTTTTTTAAATATATTGCAAATACATTTTTAAAAAATATAAAAAATGTTGACAACAATGTACACAACAAAGAAAAACGCTTAATTTTTTACAAGGTTGATTCCAAAGTTAACTGAACTGTCAAAAGTATTTTTTATTGCCGAAGCAATAAATAAAACCACAAAATGCACGGCCAACTTTATTTCCAATTGAAGGCATCAAAGTTAAAGAAAATCGCAATTTTGCTATGATAAAATATCCAAACTAAACAGAATTCTCACTAGAATTTTTTATTAAAATTTCTAAAATGAAAAATGCATTGAATTAAACTATATCAGGTCAAAATATGATGACGACCATTTTTAAGCTCTTATAAAATTTTACTAGCTCATTGTTAACTTTACATATTTAGAAACTCGCTTTGAAAAGATCATGATATATCAATTTAAATAATATATTATAGTAACAAACCAATGCTTATGGCTATTAGGTAGAACAGCCATGTTTTCACCGTTGCAACTTTTGGTTCTGACCCTTATTCTTTTATCAACTTTGTAATCGGGATGATTAATAATATTTAAATAAATGAGTATGGACCATGGGAACGTAGAATCTTAAAAGAAGAGGTAAAAATCTCGTTTGTAACCTCCTACATTAATTAATAGTACAGTCATCCCCGTTTAAACCGCCACGATTTTTGGGAGTTAATAATAAATGTGTTAAAGTATCTAGAATTATTAACACCCGGTTAAACCGCCATATTTTAAAAAAAATTTTCCATATAATTAATTAAATGATGGCGGTTTAAAATTTAAAATACTGTTATTACAAATAACCGGACTACTACGCACATGCGCAAACATTAATCTAGA
>SGJC01000513.1:0-13782 GCA_009887335.1 Henneguya salminicola
TCGTTAATCCTTTATACTATTGATTTAGAATAGAGATTTTTAACAATAATTAACACTGTCCCAACACATAACTTATTATAGTGTAATGAAGTTACAATATATAATCATAATAATATAGGATAAAATTTTGAAAATACATCAGACACAAGGAGCACAATATCTCTGTGAAACAATGGAGGATTAGACAGACGCTTCATTTGCATGATTGATCCCAAACATGATCTGACTCACTGAAGTTCAATCATATCCATCAGCACTTTGTGGTAACCGAGATATTCCTGTACCAACTTTTTGAGAAAATAAGATGCGCGTTAAAAGCAATCTGAATATCGGGCAGTCACTTATGCGGTATAATAGAACACACGTTAACTAGGTTTTTTTATAAGGATCTGATAAAATAAATAAAAAAGTTGATAATTATTTATTAAAAAAATTAAGCTTACATCTTATATATTTTCTCAATTCTTCTCCTGACCAATATTCTATTTCGGGTTCGTTCTCAGTTTGTAACCCCAAAAAGCTGGTCCTACTTCCCTCTCTCTTGTCTCAATTCCGTATTGATGAATTTCTCAGATTAATAAATATATTTATTACATGGGACTTAACGGTTTTAACATTAATCAAATATTTTTTGGGGGGAATTAAGACAGTGTCAAATTTCTAATTAATAAATTCATCTAAAAATTTTTTTTCCTTAAAGTAACAGTTAGTTATAGATCACCAAGAAATGATTAGCTGTACTAGCTGAGTGAAAAAAATAAGAAGTTGAGCCAGAGATAATACATATATTTCGATCAATTTTTATACTTTTTTTGCTATATTTCATGTTAACTATTATTTCTTTAAAAATTGATAATATTAAAAAATATTATTTTATCTTAAAATCAGTGTTTTGGGACGAAATGTGATTTGACGAAGAGGGATTCATAAGTAAAATCCTAAAATACTGTAAAAGGATACGCATAGTTTGAATGGATTATGTCTGTATTGCTTAGTAGTGTCAATCAATCGTAAACTTTCATTAAATCTCACAAATTTAATCTGAGCATTTTTATGGAAAGACTACAAATAATGAACCACAACCCCGACATTTTGTAATAGACAAAATGTTACGAAGCAATATTTTTTAAAATAAAATATTGTTTATAAACTATTATTTTTTTCTGAATATCGTACAGTTCAACATATTTTAGGCCTTTTTGTTCAATAAATCTTTATGGTGGATTATATTAGCAAATTATATAGCCTCATGTTAAAAAGATTTATCCTTTTCCAATTAATGTTTCAGAAAACCTAAAAATATTTTATTCTATCAATTATCATTGAAAAGAGAATATTCTTTCTCTTTTTAATTTTTTTCCAAATATCTCCTGTGTGGATGATCTTTTCTACAAAAATCCTATTCTCGCCTATTCCATTATTTTGCATTGTTATTGGGTTTAGTCATGCCTTTGAGTGTTTTCTTTTTAAAGATTCCATGACTTTATTCAAGGCCGATGAGTTTCTCAATCTTTACCGAGTCAACAACTAATAATGTTTAAGCTTCAAAAGGGATATACGGGGCCCTTACTCTAACGTTAGCTACTTCTTTCAAATCTAATGATCCGAACCATGGATGGTTCAGGAGGTACACTTCATTTGTTAGGAACACATAAGATTGTTTTGAGCATTCTTGGTTTTATTTTAGTTTGTAAATTGCTGCACGAAAACTTACTTGGCCTATCTCCATAAAGATTGAAAACAAAATAAATGATATTGTTACAAAAGCCTTGAAATTAAATAATCAAAATTACTCTAAAATTTGTCCAAATATGTGAGCTTCTAAAGTAAATTATTTACAGCTTAACGAAAAATTTTATAAGACTCCTGATATTTTGTTTCGTTCTCGGATTGGATGTATAAAACCTTAATGCTCTTTTTCGTGAGGGGCTTCACCCTACTCCACTAGGCCGATGTCGATACCAGGTAAACAACACCACCAATATCAGCGGTAGTGTAAGACTCTCCCCCATAAAACGTCCCACCCAACCTCTTCCTTCTAGAAACGCCTTACCATAAGGGCATTGACTTGCGTAAGACTTCCAATATCTATTCTGCATTAAGGTGAAACAACATAATAACTTATTTCTATTAATTTCACTATGTATTAAGCAAATATTGGATATTAGTCTTTGAACAACTTTAAATGTTAAATCATAAAAGCATAAAAAAATCTGTGATGTATTTCGTGAATCCATGAGCCTTGTCCCAACAGAATAAATCTGCTGTGAGGATTAAAATTAATTTTATCATATTGTATTCAACTTCCCATCGATTTGGTATGGGTTCAAAATTTGTCAAAAATGTTCTAGTTCTTTTATTGTATTCTTAGCTCCTGTGGATATTTTTTATATTTTGTAAGTAAAGATTTGATTTTTAGATTTTCTCTGTCAAATGTTCCCTCAGGTGCAAGATTAAGATTAATGTTTGATTATAGATCATTCCGATTTTTAACAAAACAAATAATTATTCTTGCTTTTTTTTCTTCAAAGTTATAAATATGATTATGTTACGATATTATTATAAAACGTTGATCATAGGTAAAATTAAAACTCGTCCTTGGCCACTATTACATTTTTTGGCGCTAAACCATCACGAAAATTTATCTCCCGCACCTCAAGTCAATGCCTTTGTAATACAGCGTCCATAGAGGGAAGATGTTGCGGAGGCTTTATGCGGGGAAGGGGGTGGGGGGGGGTGGGCAAAACGACTGCTGATCTTTGTATTGCTGCTTACCTAACGTCGGTATCGGGGCCGAAGATGGGGGCCGTGACCCTACTCATGAGAGACCAGTAAGATTTTAGACATCCCCCGTCAAAGAATAAAAAAAATATTTATTTGCATATCCTAATATTTGCCTTGTAATTATATATATCCTTACATGATAGCATTTAAACCTTTCGCTTCTTCAACAGTGAGCTGAATGCGAGAGGGAAAAAAACACATACTTGTGCAAAAGGATAATCAATCTTTCACGTAAAAAAGGATAGATTACGCTTGAAAAATAATTAAAAAATATGAAGATATTCAATAATTAATTCAACTTAACCGATTAATTATCATCATCTTTTAAGCGTTTTAACATTTGTACCAAAATGTCGCAGACTCAACTAATCCCTTAATCTGATTACTTTGTTCTCCTTTGAAGGTAAAACCTTTATTTTAACAATTGGGCTTGTTCATTATTTTTATCGCTCAGTTTAACTGAGAAGCTTGTTTGGCAAAAATTAAGATTACTCGTATGAGCATGTTTCCGTTAAAAATTTTACTTGATAAGGTACCACTCTAAAGTACTTAAAGCCTATTTATTGCGCGAACTCTAACACAAAAATATTCTCAAGATTTTTATTTTTTTTCATCTTGCTTTAAGAATGAAAATTTTTTTAATGATTGATAAAATTAAGCTACCTGTTAGCATTTTTCAAAATTTGGTAGAATTACTCGGGGGTTTTCTCCCGAATATATGCGTTTTATGGCAACCTTGTCCGTAAATCTTAGGTTTTATTTAAGGTTGTGTTCAACATTTTTATTGTCTTCGACTGGATCTATAAAACATATTCGGATCTAATTTGTAAGAGACTTCACGGTCTCCCTATTGATAGGGTGTTTTCGATTTTTTAAAAGCCTACTCTACCAAGAAAATTAGAGAAGGGTGATAGTCTAACAAATAAACATCGAACAACCTTCTTCCATATAGAAAGGATGTAGGAATTTATTATTGATTTTAGGTATAACCCCTTTGTCTCTCTTTTGATACTAGCTCTTATTAGTCAGATCTCGCAGGGCCTTTTAACGAATTACCTAGATCTAATTTCTATTAAAAACCATAAAACAGCCAACAATAACCTTACATTATTCTGTTAATAACCTCTCATAATGCGCAGTCGCCGCATGCGATTCTCAGTATGCAGAGTGATTTGTGGAATAGGATTTTAATATAATCTCAACTCCCATCCATTCTTCATGTGGGCATTTTTTGGAACATAGTTGAAGTTCTATTTATGAATGTGTCGGAATATCAAGTACCTCGATAGTACTTTTGTGTGCTCGAACGCCTTAGATTATAGAGCTTGAATTAATCACCCACTTATTAACTCAAAATATCCCATTTTATATAATTGATCCCCACTATTCTTCGTAGAGATAAGGCAATTGTTGGGAAGGAAGTTAGTTATTAGTATTTGAATAACTGAAGCCATACTTTGCTCTATATCCGACTGAAAAGTGCACGTTTTTATATATTTTTACAGTTATGATTAAAGCTTCAATACTTTTCTGCATAAATTTAAAGGCTTAATAATATAACTATTTATGTCTTTTATTATTAAATAAAGCCAAGTTCATATTAATTTGATCCTTTAGTCCTTCCGAATCCAGTAGCCTATTTTTATTTTTTCAATTGAACCTTACAGGGAAACTCATTAAAAGTCCCAACGCAGTCATGATAAAAAATTTATACATCTTTTTTCATTGATACAAAGAGCAGCAATTTTATTTTAGCTTTCAGAATGTTATTTAGTAGATTTTTTCGTTTTTCTTATACTATCTTCATTCTCAATCTGCAATCATTTGAAGAGGGATTATTTTTTATGGGAACATCTCGAAAATTTTAAAACCCACTAATAATTTTGATATAATATATTCCTCGATATTTAGTTGAACTTAATAAAAATTTCCCGGCGGAATAAGAATATTGAAATAAACCCTTAGTACTAACATGATTACTACTTCTATGTCCTTGGTGATATAATCCCAGGATAGGTTGGTCTTAAGGAACCGCCAAAGGTATTTATACTTCTCAACTACGATTTTACATTATGCGCCTATTTTAATTTATTTATTTGTGATAATTGGTTTACCTTCCGAAGAAGCCTCAGCGATGCCCAATCTGAGTTAGTTTTTGATATCTCATTCGTGATACAAAATAGGTTTATTTGCTATAACTTACAGAAGAGATTTCTTTCTCATTATATAATTTGAACAAAATGATTCTCGCGTATAAGGTTGGGAAGTTAATTCGATTCAGCTACTCATAAGGTAGAAGCTCTACCCCCAACTAATCTATAAAAACATGAAATAGTATAGGTAGAATAGGGCATTATTTCTCCTTCTTTTGAGCCAAAATTAACTCTATTTTTTCTCTATCTATTTATAAGGCCCATAAACTGAAAAGACGAGGCGGCCAGATGTCCCGAGCCTCGTAATTATAGGAGGGCATTAATTATTTTTCCAATCGTTCTAAATGAAAAAAAAACATAATTTGGTGAAATGCATATAAATATTTAAAAACATACAAGAAATAAATAATCGTATTATTATAATTGCATAAACTACGCATATATTTTATTCAGATGATTTTTTATTGAGGGGCTTTAAAAATATTGTCTGTTGTGGCCTAACTTTTCTCGGAAAGGTTTGGTAATAATGTCTTTTATTAGGAAAAAACATTTTTATTCTGTGTATTTAATTTAATCATGTCTTTAATGAGATAAAAAGGGAAAATGAAATATTTTTGTAATTCTCATGAGTGATCTAAAATTTTCTTCTTTGCTTAAATTTTTCATTAATTCCTCTCTAATGTTTATATTGCATAATACCACGCCGTTCTTCGTTAATTTAATGGTTTTCCTTTTTTTTGCCCAAACAAAATTTTTTAGCAAAAGATTTTACCTATTGAAGATTTGAAACGCCATGAGTCTTCCTAAAAAAATATTTTAAAAATCTTTCGTTTTTATATCAATTACATAATAGCTTAATCATGAAGATTTTTTTGCCAACGCGGTGCTGTGTGTACTAACGGGCAACTCTTTTTTCAGCCGTAATTTTTTTTCATTATTTATTTTAAAAATTGTAAAAAAAAAAACAGCTGGGAAGCAGGTAAAGTTCTTTTATTTATAATTTTAATTCTTTATACCTAATAATGTAACACCCCAACGGTTACCATATTTGAATCTGCACGTGAAAGTGTGAAGATGTTTTTTTTGTTTTTGTCTACCTTTTTTTCTTCATGTATAATTCTAGACTAGCAGTTTTTGTCTTCCTCCAAAAAAAATAATAATATCACTTGAGTCATTATAAAATAAATCATATTTCCGGGGCTCTATTTTAAAATGTAAAATATACACGATAAATTTAAGCATAAAAAATTTCTTTAGATATGGCTAAATAAATTTAGCATGATTATAACTAATATATGGATATAGTTTCAACGAACATAATTTATTACCAATAAAAAATTAAATCAATAATTGGTAAATTCAAGAAAATAACAATGAATTTGGTTTCTAAAAAGCTTTTGTAAATAATCTTAAAAACTTATTATCTATTGTTTGTTGACTTCGAGTTCTCGTGCAGAATTTTAATTGTAAATTATTATTGAAACTATTGTTTGTTTTTAGCTAGCAATGGCTAATAGCTTTATTTTCAATTTTTTCGTGGTAGAATCAAAAAAACTAAGAAAGCTTTCAAATTCAGAATTACAAGTATTGGTTAAGCTTCAATTTAGAACAAATTAGAGACAGGTTCGAAATCCTGTTATGAATGCACTAATCCAATATATTACAATGAAGAAATGATTAAATTGTCTAAAACGGATGAATCAAACATATATGACAAGGAAAATGCGATTGAAAACGATTCACGGTATAAAAGCATTATTATGTGTAGTGTGAAAAATAATGTAATAAAAGCCAACATGAAGCTAATAGGCTTAGAGAGTTTCTATAGAGATAGTGTTAAAAATTTAGTTATTTAAAATTTAATTTACAATTTAGCTTTTTAGTATTTCAAAGCAAATTTCAGAAATTCTAATGTTTATAAATTCTGAGAAATTGAATTATTTGGAGCATTTGTCCTCAAAAAAATTCTGCCAAAGGTATGAAATAAATATTAATTTCAGCTTTGAAAAAATAAAAGAATCAATGGAGTCAAATTTGAAAAAATCTACAAAAAATGATATTTATGTATAATTATTTTTGTTATAAATAAGCTTCCTAAAATTATTCAGGAAGTAAATTTAATGAATGATATTTTGTAAATTTTTATTTATTTAATTAGAATAAACAATAAATTTATCGAAAATTCAAGTCCTACGTCTTCAAATTTATCTCGGGATATATCGCAATATGAGCGAGTTAGCCAGTTTTGGTTATTTAGGAAATCTTTTTCTTGAATGAAATGACAAAAAAACTAATAGAAATCGATACTAACTCTCCTGAGAATAACGTCAAATTGAAAGAATTTATCGAGGATATTCATAAGGGCTATGCGAAAATATGCTGGAAATTGTTAAATGTTGAAAATTAATGCGAAATATTGTTTAGGATTTGAAAGCAGTGCATGAGTATAATCCTATAGTAACTGAAGAAAAACAAAAAATACACAAGGGTTATGTTCAGAAACAAAAAGAAAGCAGCAGTGATTCTGTATGTTTTGTTTTTATCAATTCAGCCTACTAAAGCTATATCACATTGTAGTAGTTATCTTTGGAATAATGTAGAATAAATCATTATCATTTCAGAGATCAATTTCAAAAAGTTGCAATATTTTACAGCAGAAAAACAATTTAAGCAAAGAAAAATATATTACGGAACTTGAGAACTATATTGATGCGATTCTAATTTTAATCATTGAAAATAATCCCAGTTTGCTTGAAAAGGTCTGTTAGGCTTTACAAATAGTTTTAGAGAAAATAAACAAAATTATTTTGATAAATATTTTTTGCTCATTGTTGATTTTATTTCAATTTATTCATAAGAAAATCATGGCAAGTTAATATATATATCTTCAGTTCCATACTTATTGTCTCCCGTCATTTTTATCGACAAAATAGGATATAGCGGAAGTTTACTTTCTTCCTTTTTATTATTTTATCAAAGAAAGGATAGAAAATCTTGCAAACATTCAAATTTTTGTCTAAATTACAGAATAAGGTCATTTGTGAGGGAGAACCGATTAATTTTTTTATTTGGGATATTTTATTTTGTAAATCTTTGTATTAAATAGGCTAACTTTATAAAGGTGTAGTAAAGACAAAAATGATTGCATTAAATAGGGATCAGATTTTTTAAAAAGAAATACTTTTTTTTCTGAAAATTAATTTTTATTTAAGGTATTTTTATACATTTAATCATGCGAGGGAATTGATAAAGCATTAATTTTGAAATTTATAAAATTTACTAATATATTAGATAAATCATATTTTTATAAAAATTATTTTAGTATTTTATATTTCCATTTCCTATTAAAACGAGTCCAAATAGCGCTTAGTATTTTTCCAAGTAGGGTATAAAAATCTATTAAAATAAGATATTAAACCATTTTATTGATCTGTTTATATTTTGAATAAGTTATGTCAGACAAAACAAAATATATTTTAATAATCATGGATAGGGGATTTATTTTAATAAAATTTAAATGTTACCCTGTATTCTCTCAAACTGATTGCACGCGTTTCATTTTGCAAAGTAAAATTTTGTTAGACGATCAAAGGTTTGTTTTAATTGCAGAGGAAGGCAATTTTAGAGATTGGAAACAATTGATATTTTATTATGCATGCGAAGAGTTGTCCTCGTGATGCATGATTGTTTTTGGATTTTAAATTGTAACTTTATAATTGATTTTTAAAAAATTCCTTTTACTTTAGGAAATATTCAAATCACAAAATCAAGGTTGTCCAACGTGCTCATAAAAATAGGCGAAACCTAAAATTTTTGGATTTTATGTTTTGTCTAGTTATCCAATTAATTAAAACCAACAAATAAAATCAAAAATTCATGAAGCAAAATTGTTTCAGTTTGTTCTTTTTAGTTATAAGACAATGAAATGATGTAATTTATTGTTTTAAGATTTTAAACTGACAAATTTTAACTGGTTTTTCAGAAAAATTTAAGAGAGTTAAAATTAGTATATAAAATAATACTACAAAAAATATTAAAGCAAGATTATTAATCGATAAAATATTTTGGCTTTGAAAAAATTCAAAACGTGTTCGTTAACAATTACGTTGTCATAACAACACAAACGACAATTTATAATGTATTGGTAATTTTATACACCTCACGTCTGTCTTCTCATAATATGTTTATTCAATAAGTTAAGGGAAAAGTCAATTATAAATTTGAAAAATGAAAATTTTAACGATTTAATAATCTGAGAACAGCAGAATTAAACACACAGTAACATCTTAAAGGAAGATAGAATCATATCTCGCAAAACAAAAATGATGTTACAAAAATGAATATTATCGTGCCTGTTATCAGTGCCATTTTTTCCGCTCGTGCCTTGATGTCTCGGTTATTCCTTTAATTTTTATACCATAGCCAATTTAAACAAAGATATCCGTTATAATATACATTGAAATATAAAAAACTTGATTTTACCAGTGTTTTTTTGAATAATATTTTATTTAGTCATACGTAATGCGATTTTATATTGAATTTAAAATTTACGAGACGTGCCGAAAAAATTATATATCAAGTGAAAACAATAAAATTAATTGTCTAGGCAGTGTAAAAATATATTTACTCATTTTCTCCGTTGAAATTTAGTTAAAAGGAGAGCCAAGTTATGGATTAACGTCAGAAATATCCTATTTGGCCGTTTAAAAATTGAAAAAATTTTTAAATGTCGATGCCCTAAAATTATTAAAATCTTGAGTTGTAGTTTTTACTGAAAAAACAAATTTCTTGTTATTTTGAAAGTCCCTTTGACATCAAAAATGAGCTGATCTCTTAATGGAGAAACTTCAGCTTGTCTAAATTAAGGCTTGCCAACTATTGGGTAGGCACTACGGCCAATATAATAAATTATATTTGTTAATTTACAAAACAAAGTAGTCAACCCAACCTTTAGGAAAACCGTAACATTT
Organism: Henneguya salminicola; assembly: GCA_009887335.1. NCBI lineage: Eukaryota > Metazoa > Cnidaria > Myxozoa > Bivalvulida > Myxobolidae > Henneguya > Henneguya salminicola. Next base: position 9,908 of record SGJC01000513.1, read on the forward strand.
AGGCTGTGACTCCCGCTTTAAGCTTCTTTTATATATTTATATATGGCTTATAAACAACAAAATAAACCCTCGATTCTGACTTCCTTAGTATTTCCCGAATGCCTATGTATTCTTCCAAAATTCATCCTACTCTTAACGCAATAAATTTTTTTTTCAAAAATACATGCGTAAAAAAACTAGGCACGTTCTCCAGGAAAATTTTTTTTATATTTATTTCAATATGGCAGGGCAGAGACATTATTTATAAATAATCTTAATTTTTTATCCTAATCAAATAAAATCTCATATGATCACCTTGAAACGCATTTTACGACAGTTGCTTCAATATGTGTGTGGATAAAATTATTTTTTATCACTAACAAACTCCCTTAAAATTATATTATTATTATGCATTTTATAATTATAATAAAAACGATAAAATTATTGTGGAAATAGCAACGCGCATGTCTTAATCATATCAGTCCACGGTCACTCAGAAAATATTTTATAATTTTGGACATACACTTATTCTTACATCATTGCTGCAATGTCTCAAAGGTAATTAAAATAATGATCACTTAACAATAAAATACTTGTTACAACTTGGCTCTTTAATTACGAACTTAACTGCCCATTTTCTTATAAAATCTTGTTTTTATCAAATTTATGAACCTTGTGTATTTTTAGGAGTTTATTACAAATTTCAGTTTAAAACTAATTGAAGACAGGGTTTTGTTCATCTATTGGTCTTGCAATTCCAAACTAATTTCACTTGAGAGAGCTTCGCGGTCACCCAGTAGATACTAAAAATGCAACGCATTAGCCATAATAGGGCAGCATTCTCATCAAACCTTTCACTACAAAATATTTTCTCGAGAGACATTGTATCCCCTCTAGCATTGGCTTGCGGGGGAAACTCCCTGGAATCTTTGCCTTAAGATGCTAATTGGAAGCTAAATATCTGACATGCGCATTTCTTCTTGTTATTTCATAAAATTTTTGTTTAAAGTAGTTAGCTTTATACGGTCAATATTGTCTATTATGCTGTTAGGTTACTTTAATCTTAGACTTTTAAATCGGTGCCTTTTGCACCCTTCAGAGTTTAGGATTCTTAAACCTGGCTTTAACTGTGGTTATAGTCTCATCCGTCCTTAATTCAGTAATACCCCATGGTGGTATTTAAAAATATAAAATTTTTCTCTAAATTGACCATAGATTTTTTACTGGGGTCTAAATTGAAAGCATTCAAAATACAAAATCTCAAATTCACATGCTCAATGCTGTTAACGAATGCGATTAATTTTTGTGAGAAAAGGGAGTGATCTAAATCCGGGGTCTTGGAACTAAAGCTCTGAGGTTAAGACTGACCCGTCATACTGAATGGGAACCTTTATGATAAAAATTTTTACTTTTTTTTAGAACAAAATAATGGATGTTGGTACTGTGGGCTAACTTTTGACCCTCCCGACTTTGTGGAACAGTCAGTGGGGCCCTTTAATCGAAATGTTTGCAGGGCCCTGATCTAAAACAATATATATTTTTATCCTTTTTTTGAATAATTTTTTTTACTCTTCTTAATAATAGACAGGAGGGTATGGAGAAATCACTTGGCCTAGTTTATCGTGTGTATTAAAAAATAGAAAACTTTAAATATACGTTGTTTAGACAGCTTTTTAAGCGTTTCTATAATAGATGGCATCACAGCAAGGGAGCTAATGCACCAAATATTGTTGTATTTAAATATTAACCAAGAAATATACTTTGCCCTTAAAATAATAAAATCCCATGAAAAGTCATTTTATTTAAAACCAGAGGAGACTGTAATTAAAAAAATATTATTTAAGATCAAAATAAAAAAATCGAGGAAGGAAAATACAGGGGACATCGTCCTTGAATTTCGCTTCTACCCTGAAAATATTCAGCTTGAATTATTGGATGACAATTCAAAGGTAAAAAAAATTATTTATATTCCATAGATTTTTCTATTCTACTCTGAAATGTTAAAATTTACACGGAATAATTATTACTATTGTTTACCAGAAGATCGTGTTCTATACAATTGTGCTTATGTATACATTTATGTTAATGCGCAGGCTTATTTTGTATCTTTTCTCTCGCATAAATTGAATGCAAAGTCTATTATTAAAAATGAATTTGATCAATTGTTTCCTCAAAGGTGAAATAATAAAATTTATTTTTAGTGTTATTAAGGAATATAAAATTTTGCCACAAGAATGGATAGATATCGCTGAAAATATGATCGACCTATTATCTTGTTTTCATCCGTATAATAAAATTTTATTTATTCTTTGATTAAAAATAATATCTTTCTGCGTTTGTAGAATGGAGAAATTAAGCCAATTTGGATATAATTATTATGGTATCAAAAACAAAAAAGACACTGGTGTAATAATGGGAATAAATCAATACGGTTATTGTATATTTTGCAAAGATAATATGTTCCAGCTATAATTATCACATTTAGCTTAGTACCCAGAATATCTTTTCAATGGAATGAAATGCAAGAAACGTCTTCTATTGATCTTAAAATGACGATAACCTTCAAGGGAGACAAAAATAATGTAGTTTGTTAAAAATTATACCAGAAATTTAAATGCAATCTTTCTGATTCTATTTCTGCGACAAATTTGCTTGGAGATTTATATCATAGTTTTGACAATTATACCGTTCGAAGAAATCTCAGCAATAAGTTAATTGAGGGATTGTTTAAATCTTTCCGCCAGAGAATTGACGAGAAGCATGTTAGGTGCAAAAATATCAGATAATTAATAGAAAAATTGTAATTGATACTCGCAATGATATAAAAAAACACTGTACGCACATGCTTGATTGTCAAGATGATGCAGATAAACTAAAAGAATGTATGTGAAAACTGGATTTTAGTTTAGTTGAAGTCGGGTTCGCTAAAATAAGTGAATTAGCAAAAAAAAATATAATGACCGTCAATGAAATATTGGATCGAATGAAGGAAAGAACGGCCTCTTGTATACAACTTTTAAAAATAGAGTTTAAGCCTTGGAAGTCAAAAAAAAATGTAACCCTCTTTGATATAAAGTATAGAATGTGCTAAATTCAGATCCTTTTATTACCAGACATTACCAAACCAAAGAAGTAAAGCTACTTGGGAAGAAAGTGAATACATTTTTTTATATAAAGTTTAATTATATGGAAGAAAATCAAAAATTTTTCTTACAAGAAATTATATCTAATAAGGAGTCTCTTTTTTCTATCGAGCGTCTTCGGTATAAGAAAATTAGCAGTTGTTTCAAACAAATAAAAAAGTTAGAAAAACATAATCTTGAATTGAAATTAAATGTAATAAAAAAATAATTAAAATTAGGAATACTTTTCATTTTTTAAATCAAATAGAATATCGGATGATTCGTCAAAAATGTGCATCTTAGAAAGAATGCGTATAAACCAAGTGGACAAGCGAACACTCCTAACTGTTTTACATGACCAATATGATATAAAAACTCGCATAAAAGAATTTCATCAATATTAAATTATTTTATTATTCCATCTTTAACCCATAGCTTTTAATAATGTTGTTCATTCTCCTACAATTTAGGGCCTGTTAATAAATTAAAGAGTTTCCGATAGAATTTCAATAAAAAGATAAAATGTGTTTTAATATTGCATTCTCGAACATATAAGAGAGGGGTAGAGCTGTTGATTCTGTCGTCAGCTATTATTATAAAGTGGTTTAGTTTACACAGGTTGCCATATTTGATGCATCTAAATTCTTACTCGATCTGCATGAAAATATATAATTTTAGGATCATCTTTAGAATAAGGGCCCCCCGCAGTTTTTGCGGCGCCGCAACAAAAAAATAATGGAACGTGTTCTTCTTGGTATTCTGTTTTTAATTTAA
>SGJC01000514.1:0-14903 GCA_009887335.1 Henneguya salminicola
GAATAATAAAACCATTTCTATCTTTTTTGTAATCTTATCTAAGCTATATGTATGTATAGTTTTTTTGCGGCCCGCGGAGTCACAGTGAGTGTTTGTAGTAGCCCGCGGAATTATTTGGGTTGGCCGTCCCTGAATTAGATCATGCTTTTATTATTAATTCCTACATCAAATAAAAACTGACGATCGTTATGGCTTTGTAATTAATGAGAAATATTCTTTTATAGCCTGGTAGTTGTTTTATTGTATTACAAACTTTTTCCACCAGCCAATGCCCATGTGGTATGGCGTCCCTAGAAGGAAAAGGTTGGGTGTGACGTTTAATAGATGAGGTACCCCCACTACCTCAAAATATTGGCACTAGTGCCTACCTGACTCTTGCATCAGTGCAGGATGGAGAGCCGTGAATCCCCTATCGAAAGAGACCAGTAAGGTTTTGCACATCCAGTCTTAGTAGAAGAGAAAAAAAATACAAACTTTCGTAAAATAAATTAAAAAAAATATGAATTTGACTTTTGCATTCATAATGGTGTTGGTAAAACTATCTAACACAGGAAATTTGATACCTAATCACGTATAGTTGCCATTCACTTCACTGTGCGATTGCTCCCCATTCTGTTCAAAAAAAAAGTTAGTTCAGTCAGGGATTAAATTATATTAATTTATATTATAAGGCATTAACAGTTTTGGTTTTAGTTTTTTGACTTGTATTTTTCGACGTTCAAATATTAAAAACCGCATACATCTGTTGACTTCAATGCCACACTGCCTTACTGTGTTTATATGTTTTAATATTTCAGCCTTACCAGAAAATGATGCAGTCCTTATTTCGAGAGTTTAGTTCTTAATTATTTAAATTTATTTTTGGTTTATTTTAAACATGATTATATTTTACTAGCGGAAAGACTCGGCGTTAATTGATTTCAGTATTTTAAAACTGTAAAAAATATATAATTATTTTTATACCATTAAGATATTCATAACTAAAACCAAACGTTAATTTTTTGGTTATTTATAGTTAGCACTTTTTTTTTTCTTATTTGATTAGTTATTTTTTAATCCTCAAAAAAGGCGGGAAATGTCGAACGTATTTAATTTTAGATTATTTTTGTATAATACTGTAAAATTTATTTTTTTCAAGGTTAACAGTAATTGGTCCTTTTTTTTGGCATTTCTAGAGAATGTCAAAAATAAGATCGTTTTGGCTTTAATTTATTTAAAGAAATTTGATAAAAAATATTAGAACCCAAAAAAAACGGGATTTCAACTATTTTCGCCAAAATTTGACGACTTTTAAAATTAAAATAAAATAGAGTGAAACTACAAAAAATTAAATAATGATAAGGATACGGAACTTATGAATATAAAAAATAGGACATTGTATTCGGTTACCAGATAAAATATCGTGTTAAAAATATCCCCAAACATGTCGGAATTAAATGTCAATATAAATGTGGTAAATTGAAATTCCTGCTCAGGATTTGAACAAGCTATGAACGGTAAAAAAAATATTAATCAGACTTTTCGAATTAAGCGAATTCGCTTATTTTTTCTCTTTTTTGCTTGTGTTGAGAGATCATTTAGAGAGATCTCTATTGTTGGGGTTAATATTTTGTAAATATGGTACAAATATCTAATATATACTACCCTTTAGGAGTTCTGTTTCGTTTTGACCACCAATATTTTAATTAAAGAATTGAAAGTAGTTTTATTTACATTCAAGGTTAGGTGGTCGTTATTCTTTACGAATAAAAAAATTTTGAACTCATCTTTGTAATTTTAGAATTTTAATGACGGGATTAAATGATATATTCAAAATTTAAATAGCTTGAATTAATATTATTGAGACATTATTTTATTTTCATTAACGTTTAAAATTTGCTGTTGGTGTCAAATATTAATTCTTTAAGCATGCGCGTTGGTTTTTTTGAAATTATAGCCCGGACGACCGGTATTAAGCCGAAAAAAAGTTAAAAATCTGAAAACTAGATTCAAGATTACGCAATCTTTTGTGGCCTATGCACATCGGGATCTCTGATACAGAATTCCCACCTCACCATTATTTTACATGCATGCTGTTTAATATTGATGCTTCCTCCGCTTAAGAACCTTAAAATTTATTTTTCATCGGAAGAATCGACAATATATATCGAATTGAAAAAGAGATAATCCAGCAACCAACCGAATGTCCTAATTAACACAATTCGATCATCAGTAGACGAAGATGGGGCTGCACCAAAAAATAATGCCGAAAAAAATATTCATTGAAACTTTTTTTGATTGTAATCGCATTTCAACAGATGAATTGTTAAACCTATCATATTTTTGGCTAGTCCGGAGGAGGGGGGAATTCTGCCCCATTCAACCGCATATCGAACAAGATCAAAGCATAAAATAAAATAAAATTTTTATTTTATCATTTATTCAAATAAATATTAATTAAACCGTATTTTTCTGGTGCAATAAATTTGTCAAAGGAGCGAACAAATTATTCAAGACAATAAAAGATATTTTTCAGATTACTTTGATAATTTTGCATCCATTTACCTCCGAATGCTGTCTTGTAAAAATCAAAATCAAAACTTTAATATTGTTGACTTGTGAACAACATTTACACTCCAAAACTGTATTATTTTCAATTGGTAAGCAGAAATCTAGAATATTCATGGTGGCAATATATTTCGTTACACCGATTACTCGCGAAAAAAAAAGTAGGGATAATATTAATAAATTCAAAATATACATGCTCTGATTCCGGGATGCTATCTTGATACTTTTGCATGCAATTTTTTTATTGTACAGCCCTTTATTATCCGTTTTCATATCCAAAAATATATTTTGGCCCTAACATGCTAAAAAATTATGTTCGTGTGAAAATTTTAAGGTTACTTACTGAAACGATACAAAATTGTGGGAGTAGCATACATACTACAAATGTATTTTATATACATGATTATTTTATATCTTTTATTAAGCCCCATCTAACTAATTTATTTAGGTTTTTAAAAATATAAGAATGCTTTAAAAGTAATATTAAAAACTCAAAAAATGAAATAAATGTTTTCAATCCTACACCTCGTAGCTGAGACTGACTCTTCCAGTGCTGCATTTTTAACATCTAAAAATAGCAATGATAAACATTGATCTTTTAGTTTAAATAAAAATATAATTGCTTACCTTATTAACAATGATAAAATTATGTGTATCATATGCCTAAGTAAAGGGAAGGCATCTAATGCGGTCATTTTGAAATTTGAACTCTTCATAATAATAAAAAAGTTCAACGGTGCATGAAAAAAAGTAAGAATCATGTTGGTTCTTTTTCAAATAGATGTAAAAACATATAATAGAAAAAACTTAGGGTGGAGAACGTATTTCAAGTTTTCCTGAAAATGCAAAGAGACGAGATGTAGTTATACGTGAGTCAAAGAGCCTGTTTGGGGTAGAAGAACAGGAATTACCATTTGCAACATTTTTGAAAATATTAGATAATTGTAAAATATAAGCTGTAGTTAATGAGAACATCTTGTGTGAGTTGGGGGGATTTCTAAAAAAATCGCTTCTCACCCAAGGAGGTGTTGTCCCTCCAAGATCATACAACAAAGATTCTATAAATGGCTTTGGCTTTCGTATGAAAATGAACGTAATATCTTAAATAAAGGATGTCTCTACATATTACTTTTGGTACGTTTCCCCCCCCCCCCAAAGTTTAACGTTACCGATAGTTGCTTAATTTTGGTAATCTCCTGGAGAAACGTGTAACTCTCTGCATTAGTACGCTCTTTAAAATTTATCTGTATTTTACTAATTTATCAGGTATAACACCACATCTCGTGATCTCTCCCCACTTGCGGTCTACCGTCACCTTCTACGTGTCACACAACATCGTATTGACCCAAACCCTTCACGATGTTTCACATATTTTTTTTTGAAAATTTCCAGCCACTACGAGACTCAAATCAACGTTATTCGACTTCTTAGTCAAGCTTTGTGCAAATCGGCTACCCTAACTCTCTATCTATAGTCTATAAAAACTGAAAAAATCATACAATTGTTATTATAAATCTTTGCATCTTAAATAAAAGGTTAAGACTTTCGCAAATTATTTAAGTGTACTTTGTAACGAACCATGCCACATGAGAATTAAAACATTTCATAAGCTACGGAAAATATTTTAACAAAAAATACACTTTAATAAAAGTTTTGGAGTTTTAAATATTTCCTATGGTAAAATGAGATAAATTTCAACAGATGAGTTGGATTTACTTTCAAATTGCAAAACCAAGTAGGTTTCGGTTCAGATGAAGCTGCGGTTAAATTTAAGAAATATAAATAGGGTGCCAAATTAATCAAAAACAAAATTAATGAACTTTTTCTTAATTTCCGTTGTGTTACTACCTGATTGGCTATTGCAGATGTTCAGGCTGCCGCTGAAATATAATTTTTTTACTAAATATAATGATTTCTAAATTCAATTTTTTTTCAAAATTTTTTACTAGGAATGGCAGGTTTAACATAAAAAAAGCTGATCTCATAATTTTGTGCTATATTATGAGACGGAATGCATTAAAATTCCCCTAGAAAGAAAAGACAATAAAAGATACAATGGAACGCCATATGGTTGGGTAAAATTTATATCGTCTAACATTTTGTCCCCTTTAAGTTGTTCGTAAAAAGCGATGCATATTTAGTTCAAACAGAATTAATTTTAGAAAATATTATTTTACATCTGCATGAGAATTAATCCATATCCACGTAAAAAATATTCTCAATCTGAGGCGATATTGAGAAAGAGAGCAGACGGGGTTACAACTGATAAAATTACAATAATCAAAAATGTAATTTAGGGTAGTTTTGTAAAGGATATTATTTACCGTCTAAGCGCTTGATTTCCGGACATATCAGTAATGTCCTGCCTTCCCCAAAGTATACAAAATAATTTTATTGTCTCTGACTGGATGTGTAAAACCATACTGGTCGCTTTCGAGAAAAGCTTCACCACCCCTCCCGTACACATCTGTCCGGTTCATGCGGACGCCAGGTAAACACTACTACAAAAATCAATGGTAGTGTGTGACTTTTACCCATTAATCCTCCACGCTCAATCCCTTCCTTCTATGGACACAGTGCCACAAGGGCATTGGCTCGCGTGGTAAAAAAAAGAAGGTACTAATCAATCAACCGATTTAGAAATTCAGTATTCTTCAAAACATGTTAATTCCTCTATTTTAAATTATGAAAGTAAAAACGAATGGAAAAATGTTTTCCAATAATAAAAACTAAAACATATTTATATTTAATTTCTCTCAGTATTACTGAATACTAGAGTAGTTTTAGTTCTTTAAATAGAATCAAAATGTGTTAAAGGAATACAATGAATACTATTCTATTAAACAATTTAATCCTAATTTGTTTAGTCGGCTCAGAGATTCAAAATGGGGCATAACAAATATATAAACATATAATACAAATGAAATATTTATTTTTAGACAAATTTTTGCATGTAAATTAAACAAGCATTGTTAAATATTTAAAGAGAGTGCCTGGTAAATTTCGGACCCACTCGTCATAAGCTTTTTTTAGGGAAGAAATCTGTATTAGGTAAGATAATGCGTTCAATTTGTATGTTCCACGTATAGAAAAAAAAAATGACTGTATTGAAATTAATCAGCCTTCATATTGCCAACCTTATTTGAAGGAGAGCGAAAAGGTTTTTCTTACGCATTCAATAAAAAAGCTGGGCCTAATAAAGGCTAAATTGTTAATTTGTGTCTGTACAAGGTTTCTAGTTAACCAAAATTAGTAAGCCACCAGAAGTACCATCCAAACAACTAATGACATAGTAACACAATAGGGATATGGATAAGCGAGAATTAAAAGCATTTCTCCCTAAATCAAATTTTTAATCGATCAAACACTAACGCGATCATTATTTGTAGTATTAAGAAGTTGTAATTTTTTTTTCTTGCACGTTTCTTCCTTATTAATTGCAGTTTTCTCAAAGCCTAGTTTGCGTCGACGAGACTCACAAGATTATATCAATTACCGAATAAAATTGTAAATATTTTTTATAATCTTGAGCAACTGTGTTGTTTAATACCACCATCACATTGAACTCGAGCTACTCTAACATCAACACAAGGGTATCCGCCTAGACATTGGTAACATGGTAATATTTTAAAGAAAACTTCAATATCCTATTGAAAGGGCACAGCAGCTACATACCTACTGGACATGGTTCAATATGTTTACCTGGCAGTTGAATAAATTTAATTATAATACCGTCAAGTCATTCTCAAAAAATACAAGTATATGTTATACTCCCGATGGAAGCCAAACACCAAGTCGTTTTTTTATTTATTAGCAAATTACAAAAAATGACATCTCAACAGTTTTAAGCAACATCATGGGAGTATTTTTTTTTATTTAACAAATATAATAATAAATTGAGTATCATAAATGAATACAATATGAGGATATTTACTCGGGTCTTTTTATGGAGTGTAGTAGGGCAGTTGGTAACACTTTTTTTTGAGAGATCAACTAAGTTAAAAAAAATGTCAGCTACATCAAACGTTGAGACGGCGGCGTCAAAGTTGTATGTAGCAATGCCCTTTATATGGATGTATAAGATTTTTACTACGAAAAACAAAACCCACTGTAGTAAGGTAGGGTATGATACGTTAGGAACGGAAGATTATGCGGCAATAAACATTCGTGTTCCTTCGCCTTTCCTTTTTTATTCATCCGTTAAAATTTTTTGATTTTTAAAATAGCCAACAAAATTTTGAATATTTTAATTTTATTCTTTTCCAAACATAAATTATAGGTAAAATTCTAGCTTGGGTAAACCACGCCAATATATTTATGATCTGTAATAAAAAAATATTTGTTTTTGACTTGTTCGAACGTAGTAAAATATTAATGGATTAGTATGGGGGATATACATTAAAATACTACTAGCCTCGCCAAGAAAGTGTGCAAAAAAGAGAGAATACAAATTCATACAAAAATCTCAACTTGTTGATGGCGATATTTTTTTGCTGTTTCCGCGAGATTCCGTGAAAAATAACTCAAATGTGAACAAATTTATTCTTTACAAAATATAAAATACTATTAGTGGGTATATTAATTTATTTATGAGCAAGCCAATAACCCCACTGATTTCTTCGATGAATTTCATGATGGTAAAGTTTGTGATGTAGGGAAAACAGTTGAAATTGACAAAACGGAAATAAAATAAAGTGAGACAATTAGAGATGCAGTGGATTTGTTGGGACTTCAAACAATTTAATGACAGCAGAGGATGAGTTTTTTTATAGAGCTATTAGATTATAGTGTCAAGCCGACAATACAGTATTATAAGGGAAAATTAAAAATGGGCTTAATGATACAAAGAACCCCCTCATATTTTTTATGAGCATGCGCGCATCTTAATATTTTCCTTTTTATAATATTTCTATTTTGTAAAATATAATCCTATTCTCAATATGTAATTTATAACGTTATTCTCATCGATTTTTAGAAAATTTGGCCTAGTTCTTAGGGTGTTGGAAACATCAGATGTTTGCGCATGTTCATAAGAATGTTATAAGTCATGAAGAAGCATCGTTTATCCTCGTAATTCCCTTTATAAAATGTCGATCATATGTGGACTGCGTTAAAAAAAAAGGATAAAAAAAGTGCCACAGTTGTTTGAATATATTGCGGAATTCTGTTTCAAAATCTCTGTCAACGATTCTTTTGAAAAATTGATCGTCTTGATAAAAAAACAGATTAGAATCCTAAGCAGTTAAATTCTAATATTGTAAACTACGCTAGGAGTAATATTACTCAAGAAATGTCAATGGCTAAATGTTTATTGTTGTCGAGTCAGTTTAGTACTGGGCCTGGCAGTCGGCAACTTTCCGCGTCTATTTTATAAGCCCAAAGGAAACTTTCTCGGTAGAACTAGTTGAGCTCTCGTCTAGAAAAGCAGTCTCAAACATTCGCCCTTTTCGCATGTTTGGTATAAATTATAGGTATATTTTATCTTTCGTTTTTAAATAAAAATTCCTTTATTAACTATTGGGATCAAAGGTAGAATGGGACATCTCCATACATTTTTTATTGGCATGCGCAAACCATCTGATGTTTCTAACACCTCAAGAACGAAGCCAAGATTTATGAGAATAGCGTTATAAATAAAGATATTGAGAATAGGATTATATTTGAAGAAAGAAAATACTAATACAGTTCGCGCACGCCCATAAAATGGAGGGCGGGTTTTATTGTATTTTTCAGCCAACTATTGAATATAAAATATTATGACCCATCTTGTTTATTTGACTAAGAACTGGTCGGGATGCCTCAGTCCGCAAATGTTAAATCCCCCTCATTATTGAGGAGGGGGGTTGTCTCGCGTGAGATTGATGCATTCGAGCTATAAACTTTAAAACTGCCTTAATTTTGCATTGATGGGATTTAGTATCAATTAAAAGATTACATTTTTTTAGCTACAGCCGTTCCTAGTCCTAAAAAATCTCTGCATGTGAATTGAAACTAATTAAACGACTTGAAACACAATTTTTAACATATATTTGACATAAAAGTTTATTATCAATATCAGAAACAGAAAAAAATAAAATAAATCATCATTGTTTACGTTCGGTGTAACTGCGGAAACTGACATTTTGGAAGACTGGATCAAAGTGTGACTTAATATAATTTAATCTCTGAAACTAATTAAAGAGAAACGTGGCAGAATATCTGTTTATATAAACTATTTTTTTTTTATATTTAATCGATTTGATATTTTTAATCAATTATAATTAAACTGGTGTTGCGATAACCTTATGTAAACAAGATTTAAAACTTAACAACATAAATGACAAAAATAAACTAAATTTACAACTTAACTGATAAATTCTACAGAAGATCGAGCATCATAAAGTGAAAGAAAGAATAAGAGAGAAAATACTAATAAGCAAACAATACACGAGTTGGAATGATGAATTTCACTTAGGAGCGCAACCAATAAAAAGAAACATTGAAATAATAAAATTTCTTTTGATTTTGGGATTGGAATTAAAAGATATGGCAGTAAATAAAAAACGCAAAACATTAAAAGTTTGACAGTGGCGATAAATACCGAGCACGCGCAGTTTATCAAATATAAAATTATGAGCGAGACGCCATCTTCTGTTAGAAAATTAAAAGTGGCAGAATTGAGAGAAAAATGTCAAAATCTTGGATTAGATACAAAGGGAACAAAACCAATTTTATTGAATAGAATTTTTTCGCATCTTGGTTTTTCGGAAGAGAATCAAGAATCTACGTTTTTAGACGAATCGTCGACGAAGATTAACACAGAGGAAATTTTGTCTAAGAATGAACTGAGCGCTGACAAAATAAATGCAAAACAACCGAATTCGCCAGTAAGTCGCATCGATATCCATGCCTCGGACTCAGACAAACAAGAAGTCGAATTAGATTTTGTGAATGAAGATCTACTTGATTTAAATAGTCCCAAAATAGGTTGCCGCAAATAATTTACATAAGATTCGCGCAGACGCCAGGCATCATTTGAAATCTGGGACGAAGATGAAGCAGCTATAAAAAAAAGTTCTTCAAAAATGTTTTAAAACTATTTATTACAACAGAATAATTCCAGTTGAAGTTGTTAAAGATTATGAAGTTCACTATATGGATCATGTACATTTGGATCCTTGTAATGCGCAAACTCAAAATATTTAGATGTCAATGATTTGCACTTTCAAATGGAGGATGATAAATTTTTATCTGGAAGCAATATAACAAAGAGCCAATTACATAATTTTTGGTGCGGAGTTTTATCCACACACGGTATCTCGGAGGGCAAAGCTTGTTTTAACTGCCACTATGTTTCGAACATTGCCCCCGACGATACGAAACAAACTGAACATGGACTTAGAGTTGGATTTTCTGATCCAAACGCAGGTCTTCATTTAGGTTTGGGAATCTTCTTTACTCTAGGTTCTTCAAAACTTTCCACTGGGTACGATTGCTCAGGTAATGTTTATTCTAACGGAAAACACGTGGAAACCTTTAAGAAATTTGCAGTAGGGGACTCTGTCACAGCTCTTATTGTACTTCGAATTTAGTTCATTTAGGATATTACCTTAACCTCTGTTACGTATACATTTCAAATTAACGGAGTTGAAGCCGGGAAACCTATCATTGCCGATCTCTCCGAAATCCATGTACTTTTCCCCCACATTTTTTTCAAAAATGTAAAATTTAACGTTGATTTTACAGTATTTTTTGATTGTTAACGTTAAAAGTGTTCTTTTGGTCAGTTTTCTTCATTTGATTCGTTAAAAAAATTTCTAACTCCCGGGCCTAAGCCACCGAACAGCTTTCCCGAGTGTGAAGTTTAGAATATTTTTGTTATATAAGCTAATGATGATGGTTGGCATTATGGCAGCTGGAAAATCTACATGGGTCAAAAATTTTATTTCTTCAACAAACAAGCAATTTTACATTATTGGTCGATCGTTGTTATTTGATCGCTGGAGGGTTGGGGAAATTATTTATATTTAGCAAATTGATCAAAATTCTCGTCAATATCTTTCTGAGCGCTTGGTTTCTAGCGCCCTTTCTAAACTAATCAATTTAGCGAATAAACGCATGCGTAACTACATTATCGATCAAGTTGTTAATTTATCTTAATGAAAGACAAATTATATCTCATCCACTCGAAAGAAGCGTCTCGAATTGTTTAAACAGTTTGGATCTAGAAAAGCTATCCTTGTTCTTCCTAGGCTGAGTACACATGCTCTTCGTATACAGACCTATAAGACGGCGATGTCTGATTTATCATCAGACGATCGTCATATTCATCCGGATGAGATTATTGAATTCAAAGGTGTGATTAATAATTGAAATTGTAGAAAAAATGACTCTCCCTACATTAGATGAAGGATTTACTGAGATTATATACGTGGATTGTGATGAAACAAACGCTAAAGAAATTTTAGATGATTACAAATACGAAGCTCTTAAATTTAAAGAAATGAAGGCTAGTTTACGTTCAGAGAAAACTGTTGAACAACGACCGAGAATTATACCACCCCTCTTAGAACGACGGCCACCGAGAAAAATATCTCCAAGACGTATGACTAGCCGCGTATTTCCGAATAGGCGAGCTATGTATATTTTTTACATTTATTTTAATCATTTTCTTTGCTAATACTATGACAGATCACCACGAAGACCGATCAGAGAGCCTCCACAGCGTCGATTGTCTCCTCGACCTCGGTCTCCTCGCTATAGATCTGCCGGAAAAACTCAATACAATCGAGCTAATCCTGAAACAAGGATAAATAAACCACATATGAATAGAACATATAATGAATACAAGCCTCCTCTGTCGCGGAGTTATATTGAAAAAAATTCTAATGATAACTATCGTTCTAATTACGGATACAATCGTTCTGGGGATAATCCAAAAAATTCAGGGTATTGATTTGAGTATCATCTTCCAAGGAGAACGAATATGTCTTTTTCTGATCGAAGAGTTAATCACAACAATCAACAGAGTAGAAACAATGCATGGGATCAAATGTCAAATCAAAATCGTAGTAGGACACAAGCGCGTCCTTATGATGGCCCTCCTTCGACAGCAAGATATAATCAAAGCTATTATAATGATAAAAGTCCTCGACCTGGATATGGGGGATATTCAAAAACTGGTTCATATCCTCATTATTAATTTTCATACTTTATATATTTTTTCAAACATTAAATATCCATGTCAATCAATCATTCGTTTCCACCTTCATTCTTTCTAATGTCATGAATTTTACAGAATTGACGATTATTTTTGTGACTTATCAGGGCAGGGTTAAATTTACCCCATGGTTATTCTTCATTACATGGATATAAAATGTATATCTCAAAATGTCAAAAACTAACAAATGATTTTTCTACCGTTTTCTTTACTCGTGGAGGTCGTAACTGTTCAAATGCGCATACTCTTACGTTTAACATTTCTTTAAAAAAATATTAATTTTTTTTCACGTGATGTAGAGATCGTATAATTTTTATTTATTGTATTTTGTTGTTTTAAATAATTTATATTATTTTCAATGTTAAAGTTCATATTGTATGCATGTTTACATATCTTGTATTGGGCTCTACAAAATAAACAGTATTGTCAACACGATCATGCAAACCACTTTTATGCGAACGTTGGTAAAAATTAATAAAAAAAGGCTGTTGTTTTATATTCATTTTTTTTTATCTATCCCTCCATATATATCTCACCTTTTCACATGACCATTTATATATACAATAGTTTACATTTCGTTGAAAATTTATATTACACTATCCGTAATTCAACCCGTCATAAAAAAAGCAAGAACCCCGAGCGCAAGATAAATAGTGTAATCGACTAATCAATGCAAAATTTCTTATAATAGTTGAACCTCCCCGTATTCGATATTTAGTTTTTTCTCCAACGTTTTTCTAGCAGCAATAAAGATTATTATTATCCGTGAACGCCCTCGATATCCATTAGGGATCAGGTTTATTAAATATT
Organism: Henneguya salminicola; assembly: GCA_009887335.1. NCBI lineage: Eukaryota > Metazoa > Cnidaria > Myxozoa > Bivalvulida > Myxobolidae > Henneguya > Henneguya salminicola. Next base: position 12,557 of record SGJC01000514.1, read on the forward strand.
TTGGCCACTATTTCTCAGCTTTTTTTTTTCTATCCTATTGTTGATGCAAAAAAAAATATCTGACCAACATTAACATGAATATAATTCCATGAAACATAAAAAATGTTTTTGAGGAGCAAAACAAAACTATGGTAGAAAACATTGAGGTTGACAAGTGGCTGTATTGCTCTAGATGTCCTTTCTTCAGGATTTTCAATCAAAATTTCCAAGAATTTTTCAAATTTGAGACATTATCCCTCCCTCCCTTCTTAAAAAAATAGATATTGTTTCTTTTTGAGCACACCATTTGATGCATAAAATTCTGTCTTTACCAACCAGATAGTTCAAAAAGAAAATATGGATGGAAAAACCTTTAAATTAGTAATTGATACGAAAATTCTACTTTCAGCTCTCCAATTAATTCCCCATCCCACCCCACCCCACCCCACCCCTTACATAATTAATTTTTCCTCTTTTAATTCATAAAGTTCTGAGAAAATAATTAAATCAATCTCCGGCTGACGTAATACATAAAAATCCACCGCATCCCTAGTCTATTAGGTTGAATTCTCTCTGTAAGGACTTTAAAGCTTCTTCGCGTATATCCCTTAAATGTTGAATGCTCTTAGTACAGTTTATGATAACTTTTTTGGGTGGAGCACTTTTTGCTAAATTAAAAAAAAAAGAAAACTCCGGCCTTGGCATTGGATGTTGTATCTTCCAGAAACTTAATTTAGAAATATCAAAATGAAAAATTTTATCCTTTAAAAATAAAGTAAAGCAGTTGGCAGAAATTATTAATATCTTCTATTATAATACCCCCATTCGTTCCTCAGCAATACTTGACGGTCTGAGGGTCGAGATTGAGAAATATTGTTTTATACTCCTCTTTATCCGACCATGGGTAAAATCATTGCTTCACGGCCCCCCCGTCTTCCCATGCAGACGCCAGGTAGGCACCACTGATTAAAAGTTCAGTGGTATTGTGGGGCGGGGGTCTCACCCAATAAACTTCACACCCAACCTCTTCCCTCTAGGGACGCCGTATCACAAGGGCATTGGCTCGCCGTTCATTGGAACATTCAAAATGAAAATTTAATCTCTTGATGTTTAGGATTTCAGAATGTTATGTCGGTCGTTGTGAAATTCATTGATTTCGCTCAAGCCACCTCTCTTCAATATTGATATTTTTTGAATATTTTGATGAACTTGAGTCTAACAACAAAAATGATATTTATGATTCCAAAATTCGATAATTAAGAAAAGGAAATCGTTTAAGACGCCTTTAGGGCGGGCGTCAGAAAGAGACTCGACTCGTGTAAACGAAAATAAAAATTATGTTATTGAGCTGTTTAAGTATTAATGGTTTTGCTTCAGATATAACCGAGAAACTTAACCATTCAAAAAGAAAATTCAAGGTTGAGATAAATTGGTGACTGATTTTTTATCAATCAATTTTTGCATTCAAGAGAAAACTAAATCTTTTCACAATTCAAGTTCAACACGATAATTGAGTTCATTTTCTTACGTTTGAATTTGTTGAGAGGGGGATTCACAACAAAATCAAAAACTTTCATGTGAGTTTGATGAAAGATTTGCCAAACTTAAAAAGCCAAAAAAAAAAGCTTGAAAATTTTAGTTCTCAATTTAAGTGATGTTTATGCGGCAATAATAAAAAATGGCCGAAATTACACAAAAATACACGTGTTTTTTTACCGCCGAAACCGCAAAAAAAATGGTGGATTTGTTAATTTTAAAGTATACTGTAATACATTATTTTTAATATTTAGGAAAATTTTACAAAGATGGGAGGTAAGAAATTATGTCATGCCGACTATAATTATCAATTCAATAAAATCTAAAATCAAACAGACATTTATATTTGCAGCACAAAGAAATCAAAGCAAGATTGTCATTACCCAGACTTGTGCCATTATGCGGTACCATGCGTACTGCAGTTAAAAATTTTTACACCGTTTCGTCTGTAAAAACGCAAAAAAAAAGACGAGAAAATATTTTTCTTTAAATTAATCCCTTTTTAAGTTGAATCGTGGATAAAAAGAGTGAAAGAGATTTTCCATTATTATGATACATGCGTAGATATAATAATTTATTTTTATCATGATGAATATCAAACGCAGCACAATAATTATTCTATTTACTCACTAAAAGTATTTTTATTGAAATTGATTTGCTTCAATCTAATAATGAAGAAGGAAAAGGCCATCGGATCGTCATGAGTTTGAAGGAAAAAGGATTCAGCTATTTAAATTATGCAATTATTGAAAGGATACATTGGAGTAGGGATTATATATTTGCCTGATGTGTGAAAGAAATATGTCAAAATTGCGTGAGCTACAACCGCCAT